>JAGDQP010046581.1:0-15257 GCA_022664845.1 Lepisma saccharinum
AGTTTGCTGAACGATACTGTATAAAATCATTTCAAACATAAAATAAAATTGAAATCATCATAATTTTAAAATTAACTTAATGGAATCTGAACTCAGAACACAGTACAAAAAATTTTAACAGTGACTTCTCAGTAACGCCGGATACTAACATATCCAATATATTTGAATAATCAGGATCTTCAAATGCCTGGCGTGTTAGAACTACTCGTTGTTCATTGCAATGGATATTAATGTGGTGTTGTCAATGGCTATTAGATAATTTGAAGTCACAAAACCCGAGATGACATAACATTGTCATAGAGAATTTTCAATAATTCAAGCATAAAACGGCACTTTTATCAAATTCTATGGTGGATGGCGAAGATTACATAAATAACATTTTAACAAACATTATTAGATAGCTTATGTGCTAGGTAAAATTTCTGTTCTGCATTACCCCAGCATCATCCATTCGGCTTCAGCCAAAATTAACTTTAACGAGACCTTTCAAAAATTCAAATTCAGATTCGCTTTCAGAGCCCTAGGTAATCAGGATAATTTTAAAAAAAATAATGGACAAATTAACAATGGCATTTTAGAAAATGTGTTGGATAATTCTTGAGAATATCTATCAAATAAAGTAATCCATTATTTGAAAATATATGTTTTTGATGAGTCATTTGAAGTTCTCTGCTATGCCGGTTTATGTTAGTGGCCTTCAAATATTTCAGCTAAAAGAATTAGCTCCAAAATGTGAAATAGTTCATTTCATTAATGTTAATGTTAGATGTGTTTTAGTGTTTTTATTAATTTGTTTGTTATTTTTTTTAAATAAAAATTATTTTTAAGGAAAGTGTATATTACGATTGGCTTATTCGTGCTTTTTAAACTTTGTATATAAATGCGCGTGTATGTGTGTGAAAGCGCGAGAGAGAGGAAGAGAGACTTCTTTCTTATTGACTTTCCAAGGGAAATGCTACAACTTCATAGAACAGAGTACGTTCAGAAGAAATAAAAGTACCAGTACAATAATAGCATACCAGTACAATAATAGCATTAACAAGAACATGGAAGTACTCTTTAATTGGCTCTCTTGCAAGTTTAAGAAAAATTAGATAGGTCACTTTGTGATGGGGCGACGAAAGTAGAAAGAATGGTATTGGGTATAAAATCTGAAATCCAGGGGAAAGGCAAGTGCCCTCTTTGCCCCTCTCTGCTGACGCCCTTGCACTAAGTTACTACTTTACTGCAAGTATAGTTTAATTATCAAAACAACGTATTATTATTCGGTCTGACATTCAATAATAATAAATTAAACAATATATTACATAAAACCGTGGGAAGGAAGACAACAAGGCTATAGTTTGCAAGTATCGTTCCTAGATTAGCCTGGTGTTGCTGAGGAAAACCTTGCAAATACATCAGTCAGGATTGTCGGTCTCTGTATTCTAACTTAAGACCTTTCGAATATAAAGCAAATGCATTACCAACTGAGCCACACCAATTCGGTACATTTTTAGAAGAGAAGCACCTAAATGGAAGGCCTAAAGTTCTCTTATGAATGAATGAATGAATCAATAAATAACGATTTTTCAGGTTGGATTTAATACTGATTTCAAATTACAGTAAAGAAAATATAACCAATGGCTATTTTTGTACATTTTTGGTCCGACATTTGTCCCAGGGTGACAGAAGGTTCAAAACAAGCAATAAGTCCACAGAATTCCGTCCTTAAGTTCCTTGAAAGTGTAGCTATACAAAAAGGAACCTTAGAATCCCGCTTTGGTTGTTTCCCTGTGTTCAAAAATAAATATCAGGAACCACAAGGAGGTGGGATCGCTCGAAGGGCTTTGGCTAGACTAGCTCAGAGCTGTGGCTGTCAGCTATGGCTGTCATCTTAACCCACTCTGTTCATTGGAGTTCTCTTAGTTCTCTACCGAGAAAACCTTCTGAATCTAAAGAGTAAAAGTATGATGGTATTTGCGTTTTATTATCAAATGTATTTTTTCTTATTTGCTATAGAACACAAGTGTACACTTATATAATATGAACATCATAATGCTCATACATAATTAATATTAATACACATATCAAGCCCATTCATTACATGTCTTATGCAGTGCCGCATCTAAGGAGGGGGCAAAAGGGGACAAGAGCCCCGGGCGGCACGTTTCGAGGACGGCAAAAAGATAAAAATACAAAATAAAAGCTGCTAGGAAGTAAAATCGCATATTAAATAGACCTAAACATGTTCACAATTTCAATACCGGCACGCTAAGACATTTTTTGTTATTCCATATACCTTCATCTCTAAAATTCAAAACCGCGAGTCAAGTCAGACAGGCAGGTCTACTGCCTTACTGGAGTTAGTAGTAGCACACTCCGATCGTAATAATAAAGACGGTCGTAAAACAATGTTTAAAATGGCGGCGTCCTATCGAGAATAATGAAAGAACCGAATCTGATCTTCCTAACCTCTACTAATCGTTCCTAACACACTTATTATAATACATATGATAATATATGAACGTTTTTGACAGGGAAAGTGAAAAAAAATGGAATTGGTATATTGCAATTACGACCGTATTTACTATTATGATCCGACGCTAGTAATAGCGATGCCGCGAAAGGATCCAGGGAAAAGTAAACTACGTGATGCGAGACAATCTTGTGGCCTCGCCTCGGCCGGTCGTGTTGTTTGGCTAAAAACGAGGGAAAGGGCGACAAAAGGGCAGTGGAAAGGGCGGCAAAATTTAACTTTGCCCCCATAGGAAAATTTCTAGATCCGGCACTGGCCTTATGAATATTTTAATGTTGATAGTATTAATATCCAGGTCTTTAACTATTTTACTTAAACTATTGCAGATTGCACTATTAGTATACATGGTGGTGACTTTTTAAGCATATTTGTTTACGGTTTCTAAAGTCTTTGATATTGTGAATCATAGAAAATTATTAGACAAACTTCATAATTATAATTTTCTCCATCTTTTAATAAACTTTTATCCGGTTTAGAAATTTGTGAACAGTTTATTGCATACAAAGAAAATCAGTAGATTGCTTAGTGCCGTCTCGGGTCCCGCAAGGTTCAACTCTAGGTCTCTTACTCTTTCTGTTATTTATAAATGATCTTGACTACCTACGACATTCTAACAAATCGTTATTCGCATATTACCTTAAAATTTATCGTTCAATAAATTTGAGAATGACTGTGAGCATATCCAACACGACCTGCAGGCGTACAGACAATTTTCTCGAAATGAACGTAACAATTGTAAATTAATGTCATTCACGAGATGCAAAACTCCAACATATTTTTCGGGTAC
The DNA here is from genome assembly GCA_022664845.1 of Lepisma saccharinum. Lineage (NCBI taxonomy): Eukaryota > Metazoa > Arthropoda > Insecta > Zygentoma > Lepismatidae > Lepisma > Lepisma saccharinum. Next base: position 3,306 of record JAGDQP010046581.1, read on the forward strand.
AATGTAATTTTACCATCGTCAGAAACATTAGGTACCGAGGTGTCTTATATGATCAGAAAGGAACAAATTTTATGTTGCACCATAGTTTAATCACAAAATATCCGACTGCGAATTGAGAAACTCGTATTCGATTCTCTCCTGGAAAATTTGGAAATATACTCTTTAGCAGCAGCTTTTCGATTGATTCAAATTTTCAGGTTTATTAAAAATCCTGTTACACTTTCCTTCTGATGCTAAGAACCCTTTAAATTACTCGCGTCTCGGGAGAGTAATACTCCTCACGTCATAGCAAAACGGAAGTGATTATCTTATTGTTTTAGTATGTATGTGTGTTATACGTGATGTGAATTGTGTATAATCAAAGAAAACGTCTAATCTTACTTAAGCAAAGCTATTTAGTTGAAGTGTACAAAATGTTGCAAATAGGTATATCGAAAAAAACAAACCTAGCCTGAATTTCTAACCTATGTCCGTGAAATGAGGGGAAATGGAAGTAAAAGATAGTGGCAAGTGAAACAAATCAGGTGCAACTTAATATTCTCACGTTAAAAGTGTAGCATATATTTCTGTGACAGATCAGAATATTAGTTAGATTTCGAAGAAAAATATACCTATTGAGATCGGTACGACATGAAAGAATATATTTTGAAGATATTTGAACCAAATTTTTATATGTTGTTTCTAGGCTTAATAGCTCGAATAAGTTCGTTAATGAGCAAAATCGATCGCCATCTTGGATCCAAAATGGCCGCCGAACCCATTGTTGTTTCGATATCGTTTGAGCTAGAGATACGAAATTTGACATAAAGGTGTATTGTCACTAGTAGTTCAAGAAAATATTACGAAATGTTGAAAAAGTCGCCACCTTGGATTCAAAATGGCCGCCGAACCCATTGTTGTATAGAATATACAGCCTAAACGGCTGCAGCTAGAAATATCAAATTTGGTAACACTATACGTTATCATTTGTATGTTACTAAAATATTACATGATGTATCCAAAGACGCCATCTTGGATCCAAAATGGTGGACCTAAAAGTCCATTTTCCACACCGTTTGAGGTAGAGATACGAAATTTGGCATAAAGGTGCATTATGACGAGTAGTTTAGGGAAATATTACAAGATTTGGGAAAAGTCGCCATCTTGGATCCAAAATGACCGCCCAAAATTCAATTTTGCACACCGTTTGAGTTGGATAAATGAAATTTTACTTGAAAGTGTACCATCACAAGTAGGTCACGACAATATAAAAAAACTTTTAAATAGTAGTCAACTTGGATCCAAAATGGCCGCCCCGAAAACCCAATTTCCAAATCATTGAAGGTAGAGAAACGAAATTTTCTTTGAATGTGTATGGCCAAGAGTAGGTTACAATAAATGGGGCAAACCTTCCTTTTGGGGGCGCAGCCCTTGGTGGGAGGGTGCAGATGGATACCATGGTGGTGTAGTGCTGCAGGGAGATTTTGGTTAAGATAAAAGAGGACCATCCTCTCAAAAGCATTGAAGTTGGGGGGGAAGCGAACCCCCTACGGGGGTCTGGGGACGGCGCTCCCAGCGAAACAAAGCGAGTATACATATATATATAATATATATATATATATATATATATATGTGTCTTGTGGGGTATCGTTGAACAGCTCTTGATGAATAATCTACAAATCAATAAACAGTTTCTCAATAGCTCTCATATAAGGCGAGATTTGAATTTTTGAAAATAAAAAAAAATCGAGATCTACCTCAGCCTGTAGGCCTACCGAAAGGGATTTTTTTTTCTTATGAATCTGCCCTATAAATTTAGATTCAAATATACGAAAAGGCATGAGACTCTTAATGATTCATAATTACTTAAATTACTTCTAGAATGTTCTAGCATAAACAATGTTGATTTTCTTCAGTTTAGCTTTATTTCTGTAAGTCTACTTCTTTTTTAACATTTAAATGGAACTTTCAAGATTTCTTTATCACTTCAAAATATGAATTCAAGTTTAATAAATCTTGAACATATATTGTATATAACTTAGAACATTAAATAATCACACAAAAGCAGTTTCTTGATTTTAAGTTTGTTTATTTGTTTAATATTCACTTCCGCGGTAACAAATTTAATAGTCTGACCATAGCAAAATCGTTATCCTGTTGTCCTCTTGTCTGTATATTGCAGGTTATTTTATTATTATTTGCATATAGTTATGTATAAAAAAAAGTCATACAGTCATTCGTCATTATAATAATCGTATTTTATAGAAAGTTATTTAGTTGTAGTCATAGTCTTTGCTTCTCTCACTATCCAAGCACTCCACTACACCGTTCACAAATCACAATTTTTATGTACACTTCCAATTTAGATATTTAGTAGCAAATCCAGATTTATATAGTAGGTGAAGAATTTGTGAACACTAATTATTGTAATTTTTCACTGGGCAGGGACGAAAAACTTATATTTTGCCAAATATACACGAGAAATTTCGGCGTCGTAAAGACACTACGACGCCATCTTACCAGATCATGTTGATTTTAAGCATTCGTATTCGTATTTTGTAGTCTAACGCGGAAATGGCTAATTATGCCCATCCATTGCGCGTTCGTTTCAATAATTGCTGTTTTATTATCCTATTTATAATATAATATAATATAGTTTTACAGTCTCAATAATTGATGTTTTAAGGTCAATTATTTATTGGTTGCTATGGTTTCTGTCCGCCATAGCTGTCAGTCACTCTTAACTCTCTTGTCACTGTCGCATTTGATGTTATCACAGTTAATTTTGAGTCTTCTTGATGTAAAACTATTATATAAAACACTGCCACACTTAATAACACTACTGAGTAAATTTTCTTGAAGGAAAGGCCGAAAAAATTAGGAATGTTGTAAAAAATAAACAAGAGATTTCAGCAGTTTGTTTCTAGTAAGCCGCCATCTTGCCAATCCTTGATTTTAAGCTTCATCTATCAATCTATTTTTTCTTTCCTCTTACTTGACTCAAACCACTAGGTTTATGGCCACTTAGTGTTTTAGTTTTCTTCATCACTCCAAACATTCTACGAAGTTGAAACATTTCATTTGTTTTTCAATTCCAGTTCGCTTCGTGTCATACGCCACCATGACAGTAGTAACTATTGAAAAATGAAAAGAAAGAAAAAGAGTTGTGCAAAAATAGTCCTGGCCGGAAACAGAACCCAGGCACACCGGCTAGTACCAGAATGCGCTAGTCACTAGACCAAGCGACCACCAAACTTCAGAAAACCTTTAAACTGGTCTTTAAATGTAGTTCAAAGATTGGGATCCAATGAACGCGGAAAGGTGGAGAGTGATAGATACTTCGACGAGAAGTTCATTTCATTTTCTCTATGAATATATTAAAGTACGTTAAGTGTAAAATCAATATTATTTGGGATTTTCCTCTTTTGAGTATGACCCAACTCTATGATACTTAAATTGTATTGGATTAACAGTGCAAACTTCATTACAGCACATAGCTTAACATAGTCCGTCTGTTCAGTGTTGAAAACTAGTCCTCTGTTACCCCTAACTACGCACCCTCTGAGTTATAACAATGCACAAAGTAGTCATCCTCGACCACTGCCCGCTGCTAAAATTAAGTTGAACTAACTCACGTGTTTTATTAAAGTGTAACTATGCCGGGCTTCCTCAAAGAATCGAAATAAATCGTTTTCAGGCGTAAAACTTGTTAGTTACTAGTAGAGCTTTTATGTACTGACAAATTTTAACTAGATATAGGGATAATAAATAAATTTAGACGTTCAACAATTTTGACGATGTGAAATCAAGATTTCAATGTTTACTTTCACTGAACACTGGGATTAAAAAAAATATATAAAGCTGTTGTGTTTATTATGTTGAAGTTAATAACAACATCACAAAAGTTTGATGTTCTCTATATAAAACAGGAAAAAAAAATATTTAATTTGCACTTTAATAATAACGTTAGCGATTATTTCATCAACAAACTCTACCCACGCAGTAAAAATATTGTATAAAATTCCCTTGTGAAGTAAACTTTCATCGTAAAGTATATACTTCTTCAATACTAAGAAAACATGTTGAATTCTGTATGAGATTTTGTAGTCTTAACCACTACAACATCATAATGAGAAACTTTGACCTTTGTAATTTAACTTAGTTTCTCGAGAAAATTAAAATGTCTTTCAAAAAGGAAAAACACACTATTATTTTTTCTCTCTCATGTTTTTCTTCTACGTAGGCCCTACTTTAGTTGGGATTAATCGCAACCTTGTTCCTCTAGTTTTTTTTTCTTTCCTCTTGAAGTTTGTTACCCATTACATGTTGTCCTTTGCAAATTTTAGAAAAGAAATACAAATTAACTTAATATGCATTAGCTTTAATACAACATTGTTGTTACAGTCGGTTTTTAAAGGTATATAATTTAATATTAATGAAATGTAATATTAAGCAAGCAACTAAAATTTTCATTATTTTTAAATTATTCTAAAGTATTCGTTTATTTTTGTATGGGAGCGAGATTGACTTCATCATTATCATTGCAGATGTGGGAAAAGCACATATACACTTCAGGGCAAGTTTAAATCTCGTCATACGTTCAGATCATTCGCTTTCATTTTTGGCTTAAGATACGTACACACCAGAAAAGCAAGTTGGAGCGGAGCAAAGCAAAGGTAAACAGTGCCTACTAAACGGCGTGCACACCGATTAAGCAGAGTGAAACGGAGCAAAGTGTACACAAAAATAAAGATTTAACACGCATCACTCTGCTTTGATTTGCTCAGCTTCAACTTGCGTTTTTGGTATGAGGTTACACGACAATGACGTAAATAAATCATATCTGTCTTCCTCCTCTTCTTTTCACATAAAAGAACTCTTACGTGCGTCTTTCAATTATAACAGTCTGTAATTTTTCGTACCAAACATAATTTCTATACACAACAAGGTAGAAAAGAACTTCAGCTTCAGTGGTTTACAATTGAATACCGATAACTATGAATCGACACTGCATAACGAGCGGCTGTAGCTTAGTTGCCTGGTTTCGATATTAGCGGACGACCGTCCTGACAGATATTTTTCAGGCATCTTGCTCAGTTATGTCGGGTAAATGCTGCGATTGTACCTTCAACTTAGGCCTTTGCCGACTCATTCCCGCAAGCTTTTCTCATCCCTATCCGCACCTGAGCTGTAGATGCCTAAAGACATAAATAAATTCGGAATTAGACACCTTTTATGAATAGCTTCTTGTTGCGCGTAGGCAAAAGGCAAGCTTCAACGCGTTTTCTTTTGTAACTTTGTATGTACACATCGGATGTCGCGTGTGTACGGGGACAAAAGAAAGGAAGAAAAAGTAGGTGGGAAGTGTTGCCAGTGGGTTTTTTGCGTGCGATAGAGAAACCTCTACACAACTGGACTTAACATATCGGCTGAAAAATACAAGCTTCTGTTTACATTAACAAAAGCACCACGACCTCTAGAACACGACGGCCTGTTTTTTCAGAACGTGACACCAGAAAATGTCGCCGCAAGTGTATAACGGCACCTATTTGTTTTCATTGTGTTACACAACAGACGACCTGCTGAATCTTGTGCGATATATTCCCTCAACCATTCTAGGTATATGCCCAGAGGACTCTATGATCGAAGTCTCACTCTTACCTTCAGGAAGATATGCTCACCGCCCGTGAATAATAACCATGCTTGAAGAAAAGTCATATGGGAGTCGAAGACATTCGGGCGTTGGGTAATTGTGCTCAGTCCTCGTTCCACTTGTCATTTATATAAATCACGTGACCACGGTTTGTTGCCAAGTATTAACTAGGGCTCAATTCATATTCTCAGTTTTTGATTGACAGTAAAACAATGATAGGTTCATTGGGAAATGTTGGGAAACATAGTAAAAAATTGGGTTGGTGCGAATGAATGTCCGCTCCAGGTGCGTCACGTCCAAAAACATGAAAACTACAATACCTGATTAATCAAAGTAGTCACTACCTGCATTCATGAACTGTTGCCATCGCTAACCAACGATTGGATTCCGAGGCGAAACAAGTTTGGAGTCTGCGATGCGAAGATTCAAGTGCATGCTGCACCGCCGATCATCAGGGGAGGTCTTCCCTGCCAACAAATTATCGAGATGCCTGAAGAGGTGGAAGTCAGTGTGAGAGAGATGGAGGAAATATGGCGGGTGAGAAAGGGTTTCATACTGCAACTCTTGGAGGGCCTGCACCGTTCTTTGCTCTACGTGTAGGCAAGCATTGTCATGCAACATGAGGACACTATGTTGTATGACAAGTGTTGTTGTTGTTGCATGGCACTATGTTGACCATTGCTGGATGCTTACGGTCAAGTATGCGGTGCATTTCGCCACTGTAACGATCTGCAGTTATGGTTTCATCTCGTCTGAGAAAAATATGATGGAGCGCTCCCACCATACCAGCAACAGCACCGTTAGTGGAAAGTTGTTTAAGACATCGTCCTGGACGTTGATCACGATCCAATTACTGTCCTCACTGTTTATGATTGTCATAGCAGATCCATTCTTCATCTGAAATGACAACCATATCCAGAAAACATTCCCACTTATTCCTTACGTTCAGAGAACTGCAACTCATATGGCACCCATGAGTCCAACTTTATCACCTTACCGATCGCACGGAGCCTCCGACTGACAATGGTATGAGGTATGACTAATTCGTGTGCAATGGCACGAGCACTTTTCCGAGGGTCCACTTTCACGGTGTTCCTGAGCAGCTCATCCGACCATGATGCTCAGTTTGTACTATTGTATCACCGGAACGAAATTTGACAAACTAATGGCGGGTTCATTAGCCATTACTGTTTCAAATGCGCTGTTAATGTTTTTTGTGACTTGCTGTGCTGAATATCAAAGTTTGAATTCATAAAGAAAAATCATTCGCAATTGTGTGTTCTCTATGATTCACCTTCATGCGACCCTGTTAAACACAAAACAACCTGGCTATGGGTATCTCAGCCTGTTTGTTGGACGTATACAGGATTTTTGATGTTAGGTTTAAAATTTAAAAAAACCCGGATATTTCGATTTATTTTTGTTTGAAACCGGACAGGCAACATAATTACTGCCTTCACTTCACTATAATCTCAAACATAACATGAGTTAAAGTAGGGTTACTGTACGTATTTTGTACGGACAATCCGTATTTTAGATGTTGTGTCCATGTCTGTACCGTATTTTACAAAAAAATAACTATACGAATGTTCTTATTTTTAATTTAATTTGTTGCTTACCGATAATTATTCTAAACTCATATTACATATTATAGCATTTGTCTATGCCAGAGTGCTTATGTACGAAAGCTGGTCAATAGAATTAAATAAATCAAATCAGAGCAGTGTTTGTTATCGCGTACTAATGTCTCAGAAGCACCAATGTGTTGAAAAGGAATATTCGGAAATTCCTGCAACTTTTGCAATAGGGAAGATAATGCAAATAATTACGTATTTCTAATAATTATTATGTACAAATAAATAGTTAGCATCGCTTAGAATTGTAAATGATTATCCATGATTAGTATTCAGTGTGTTCATGTTGATGTCGCAAGTAATTGTTCGGAGTTTCAATTAATGTTATTACATATCATTCAAGCTAATTAATCCGTATTTAGTCCGCAACTTATTATGGTAAGTCTAGTTAAAGCGACATACGAAATTCAACAATGGACATCGTGTTTTTGAATTTGAATTTACTATAATTTATCAGGTCAGAACATAATGTTTGTTATAATATTTGAAAGTCTAACAAGTAAATATATCGATGCTTCAAACCGCTTTTTTGACCAAACTTGGTAGAGGAGTAAGGTACATCAGGAAACCACGAGAAAGCATGATTAAAAGGGCTCTCGTCCATAAAAACGGGCGCAGTGGCCAAAAGTTTGGTTGATAAGAGTAAGCATTTATAGTGTGATCTAAGTAGGAAAACACATGATCATTTATAAAATGTTTTAAATATAATGGAAAACAAATACACATTAATGCATATTAGGTAAATGTGTTATCCTTTAGAGGGTACATTTAACATGGCCGCCATCTTGAAGCCGGTCATGTTGAATTTTGATCGAGTTTTATAAATAGGAAGAGGGCCATGTTACATATCACTCTGAGCTACATAGAAGAAATACATTGATGAAGTCAGTGTTGCCATTAATTTATTTTTGAGAGAGATAATGAGAGGTGACATTAGTATGTGTAATAGATTGAAAAGTCCAGAAATATTCTGTTATTTTTGAAACAATACAACAAATAAAAACCCAATGCACAAATAATGAGTACGGTACTGTGTAGGGGGTTCCCAATACTAATTACCCACCAGGCGTTAAAGCGGTCATTTTATTTGCACCAACTCAATATAATCAACCCCTACTCGTCATTTGTTTACAACGACAGAAATTCATTCTAAAGCAATAGGCAACGTATCAGTGCTGCAAAAGCTCCCCTTCATTTCATTGAAACACTTAGCTTCCAGTATTTTAGGGCATACACGTATTTACAACAAATTGTTGGAGCAGGCATAAAAGTAGTAAAGATCTCATCAGCACATGGATTTTAAAAAAAAATCAATGCCAAAAGTTTTTAATTTAGCGCATTTACTAGCAGAAGCTAAGGAAGGAGAACCATACGTAATCGATTTCACAATTAATGCAGTTAATAAACAAATTTCAGTTTTATTCTAAGTTTTATTATATAGAAACAATTTTCAAGATGTATTTGTTTTGTTTGTTACACGGACCTAGCTAAAGATTGAAAATTTGGGAACAATTGGAATGGATCAAGTATAAATTACGGTTAGCATACGTGAAGAAGGTAAAACTTGAGTGCGAGGAACAAACATAGCCTCATATGTAATTGAGAAAGGGAATTAAGTTTAATATTAATATACTGTAGCTGTTACTCTCGATAATTTCAACAACTATATATTTCCTTTCTAGTCTTCATGAAACAAGAGTTTACTAATGGCTATAACTTGCTGTGCTTGTTACTTGAAACAATGGCTTTCATTTCGCTAACACTTTTTGTTTTTACTTTCCCTTATTCCACAGTTTGAGGCACTATGACAAGACTGTATATCTTCTTCTGTTATCGTTTTCTTATTTCTATCCTCAAACTTCGGAACATTTTCATCTGGATAGCATTTTCTTTCCGAAAGCTTTCAATTTTCTGTCTTTGGCTAAAACAATCTGTCTACTTCTTCTTCTTTTTTTAAAAAATCTTTTTTACTGCTTGTTCTCCAATAATTCGAAGAATCTGCCACTTGTTCTTCTCTTCGTTCAGTTAAGAAAACTTTTTTCACAGTTTCTTCCTCCCGGCAAATCCGATATTTTCACTCACAAGATTTTCGTTATTATCTTTCTCCCTTTCTTCAAAGAACTGTCTTCCTTTCGTAAGTTAATTAGCAAAATCACTTGATTATGTATCCTTTATTCTTCTGCATTTATTTAGACTCCTCTTCTAATATGAAAAACGCAGTTCTCAGAAAATATGGGTACGAAAGTTGTACATGTGATTAAATCAGATTTCCCGTGCCTGAAGACGTTTTGATATAATATGGAATTATGGTGTTATTACCCCTATAGGAAGGCATTGCATGAATTTATTTTATTCATTTATTTATTAGACGTTAGCACGGATACAGCAAATGCTATTTTACACCGTTCTTGTAACAAAATGAAATAACAATAAAAATAATAACAACAGAGAATTATACAATAGGAAATGAGATCAGTTTTTTTAACATTCATCCTAGATTCATATTCTAGAGTCACAAGTCTTTCGAAATTTTCTTTTACTGAGGCAGAAATCTGGTGGCAAAGGAAGAGTATTGTAAAAATGTGATAATCTGTATACAAGAGATCGCTGGACAAAACACAATCTCGGTTTTGAGAGGTAGAAATGATGTTGTGAAGGATAATTTTGTCTGGGTACTCTTTGGTTAAAAAGTGGAAGAAGGTCCTTTGTCCTGAGTGTGCCTTGCATTATTTTATAAAGAAATGTTAAGTCATTTATTTTTCTTCGTGTGTCTATGTTTTTTAAGTCAAGAGAGTTCACAATGTCCACGTGAGATTTGTGTTACAGGTTGTGTACCCTGTGTTGTACAATGTGGATAAAGAAATTTTTGACTTTGTGCAATTTAGATAAGTTGGTTTCACAAGCCATATACCAGATAGATGAACAGTATTCAATAGTAGGAAGTACACAAGTGAGAAAATATGACCGAAGAGCTCTGAAATCTTGAATATCGGTAAACCTGTAGAGAAATCCAAGAAGTTTGAGTGCCTTAGAAATTACGAATTCAATATGGGGAGTAAAATTGAGTTTTTCATCAAATATGATACCCAGATCTTTGTAATGGTCTACCCATGGTACATTAGATGAGGATAATGTGTACGTACATTTTGTGTTATGGGTTTTAAATGAGAAACGAATTGCAGCAGTTTTGCACCACCTTTCAACAGAATCTATAGCGGCTTGAAGGAAGAATGTATCTTCTGTAGATTTAATTGTCTTTAAAAAAATTGCAGTCATCAGCGTAATGAAGTACAGAGCAGGAATTATCTATCTGTTCACATAAGTCATCAGTGAAGAGGGAAAATAAAACAGGCCCTAAGGAGCTTCCTTGAGGGACACCTGAAAACATGGGGAGCCACTTGGATGTGCTACCAGGGAAAACGACATGTTGTTCTCTGCCAATCAAATATACTGTTAGAAGCTGAAGGAGGGGTCCGTGTGTACTAAATCTGGAAGCAAGCATATGTATAAGAAGTATGTGATTGACAGTTTTAAATGCTTTGGAGAAGTCTAGGTATATGACGTCCAGTTCTTGTCTATTTGCTAGGACATCCGTGGCGTGAGACAGTAGGATAGGTAAGTTAGTTTCACAAGATCCATTTGGCACATAGCCATGCTGGGAGGTAGAAAGAAATGGGAGGACATAATTATGAATCCTGTCTGTGACGATTTTTTTTACAAATTAAACCGAGGGCAGAAAGAAGGGAAATAGGTCTATATGAATTAACACAGGATTTTTCATCTTTTTTGTAAACCAGAGTAATGTTTGCTTGTTTCCAGGAGTTTGAGAAATAACCCTCCAAGAAGCACCTATTGAAAAGAATGGTGAGAGGTATAGATAATGGTTGGGCTAGTTTAAACAGAAATACGGAATTTATTTTGTCAGGTCCAGAGGCCCTGGAGGATTTTAGAGATGTTAAAAAGCGATACACTTCCGTAGCGGTTGTGTTTATATCTGATAGACAATGGGGAGTTTTAGACTTTACATCAGGAAAAAATGGAGGCTCTGAAAAAGCATTAAAATTGTCATAGAAGCCTGACCTGATTAAATAAATCAGCCCTTTCGAAGAATGATGCAGTACGTTCACTGTATGAAACTAGAGATGGTGGACCTGAGTTTTGTCGCCTCCAGTTTATAAGAGACCAGGTTACAGCTTGTGATGAAACAGATTCAATATAATTATCATAATCTCTACGGAGGAGAGCTTTACATAACTTGCGTTGTTGAATGAAAACATTATGAGTTTCATTATTTGGATACTGTTTCCAGAGCGACCATGCGCACTTCTTGTTCTTGAGGATAAGTTTTGTTTCCTGACTGTATCACATCGGAAACTTACTGGATTTTGCTTTCTTGACTGGAACATAGTCCTTTATAACAGCGTACAAACATGCATAAAAGAAATCCAAGGCATCTTCCACGTGTCCTGATTTTAAAATTTCCCACCGTACTGCTTTTATTGCAGTTGCCACTAAGTCCCAATTCGTTTTGTTCCACAGGGGCACAGTTCGTTGAATAGAACAGACATAAAATTTAGGCTCAACATAATTTTAAATTTTAAATTCTTTTATGGGATGAACCCAATAGAGTGCCGAGAAAAAAATCAAAGTTGTGTGACTGGTTTCTACTCGTTTCATGAGAGATGA
>JAGDQP010046582.1:0-15257 GCA_022664845.1 Lepisma saccharinum
GACAGAAAAACTTATGTTACGCTAACTCCTCACACAGATTCTTTCTACATTACGTTCTGAACTCTCTCGAGGTCCTATCCCTTACTTGTCAAAGCCGGCTCTCTCTACCTCTCGCGCCGGCGATACTAGCGTCATCTTACAGCAAGGACGTGGAAGCAGCTGGAGAACAAAACACTACCAGCTGAAGGAAAACAGTGCTGCTATCTACTTGTAAAAGCGCTAAATCGGTCAAATTACGAAAGAAGAATGTGCAACGCAACGAAGAATGTTACATTTTTCAAATTCAGACAAGTTTCAAATATAGGGTTACCAGACGTACTACGTAAGAGTACATGTACTCTTTTTAAGGGTTTACAGTTTTGTACTCTCTCTTTTTTCAGTGTAGTACTTACTCTTTTGTACTTTTTTTCATATAAGTTAGTAATTGATATGGGTTTCAACATTAACAAATACTACATAGTACAGCAGATGTGAAATGATTGTGTCTTTATTGATAGAAGCATGAGACTTACAGCCATGGTTAAAACACATTATTCTAAAGATTTTAAGATATAGGGCCATCTTAAAATTTTCCGGAACTGGCCGCCAAAAACGGGTTTTCGCATTTATCTCACAAACAGTGGCCTGTATAGAAATTTTGCAAGAGTAGAAAATAAAAGATCATTTTTTTTTCTGAGTCGTTATTACCATTTTTCTCCTAGAACGAATGGTTACGAAGTTATCACCGGTTTTTGAATTTGAACATTTTAACACGTTTTGCACCATTTTGCACCCAAGTTTCGCGTTTCGCACCGCAATGGTTAAAAAGTTATAAGCGCTTAAATTTGTGAGGGAGCCAAATTAATGGTAGCCTCCTATAGCAAAATTTCAAAAATCAGACAGTGACACGTGGTGTAACGAACTGCAGTTCTTTTGAGCCATTTTCCGTTTTGCACCACAACGGTTTAATAGTATCAAGCTCTTTTAATTTGGAAGGCCAAGTTAATGGTAGCAGTCTAATTAAGAGAAAAATAGGTAGGGTAAGGGACTGCACTCGTTTTGCACCCAAGGTTCACGTTTTGCACAGCATAGGTTAAAAAGTTAGAAACACATATATTTTGGGGACAGGGTAATGGTAGCACACTAGAGCTTAACTTGAGAAGTCAGACAGTGATACATAATGCAACGAATTGTATTTGTTTTGTACCCAAAATATATCATACAAATCATTCCAGTATCGTTACGCAGTTATGACTCATTTTCAACCACGCTTGGGTTGCTGGTGATTAGGGTGAGTAGCCAATTGAAACACGTGGTTTTTCGTGGTGTAGTTTACGTGTTTCAATTGTCTACTCACCCAAATCGCAAATAAAGCAAGCAACGCGAGCGGGTTTGAAAATGAACTGTAAGGTGTGATTTACATGTAAGCTTGCTTTGCGTTCGATTTGGCTGAATAGCCAATTAAAACACGTGTCACACTTACGTTACAATAAAACACGGGTTTCAATTGGCTACTTGGCGCCTAGTCGCCACCGCTATTGCTAACGTCACCTACATGGAGCCGTGAAATTTGGAAGCAAACATGTGAATCAAAGAGCTTGATCGTGCACGGTGCTGGAGAATCGTGCATAGAAATATCCAGAAGTTATTTGGTAAATATCGATAAAGTTGCTAGAAACATTCAAAAGAAGGAAGGAGTTTTTATTTGTGAATTAATGTCAAGACTAATTGTCCGCTTTTATTTGAAGAGGTAACTGTATTATTATATACATTTACTTTAATCTGCTCATATTCTTAGTTATTGTTAATTATTGAATAATGACTAAACCTATTAGGCTAAACCAAATTTCGAAAAAAACTTTTAGAAAATGACAGTGACATCATTTTTGCGGAATTATGTGGAAACTGGTTAGTTTTACTGAAAAATTACGATGAATTCAAAATATCATGGTAGCCAAGCTCAAAACATCGCGGGTGAAACGACTTCCAAATTGAACGTTGCGCAGCACGCCATATTTGGGGCAAGAAAGTGCAAAGTAATGGTCATTAACATGGAACTTTATTGGAGATTTTCGTTAATGAAGAAAAGAACATTGATGAAATGAAATTTAATGATGGAGATGTATTTTTATTGATAAGATCTAGGTCAGATTGAAAGAATAACGCAATATATATATAGTGTTGAGAGCACAAATGTCATATGTCCAGTTTTCTAAATTTTTCTGGAGACTGTTTCGAAGATTCAAAATATTGGCAAAAATCAGGATTGTGACAGAAATAGTTGAACATTGGGGTTAAGTTAAACATGTTATTGGCTTTTTGATGCATGCTACTGAAATTGAATATGTTATGTGTAACTTCAGTTACAGCTACTGTTTGGACATTTTATATATGTGCTTGTTAGCATTAATACTGAATTGGGACATAATGATCAATCCATAGGGGTTAGTAATAATAAAACGCATTACTTTTTAAAGAAACATTGTGTATTATGACAAAAAGAACTGTGTTGTGCAAGAAACTTGTTCAAACAACACGAGCACAAGATAGAGTATGAAATTCACTCTTCTTCTTCTTCACTGTCATCAACACCTGGCAAAGGCATTGTAGCAGGCACTCTTGAACTGGAGGGCAGTGATTCATAAAACACACGGTAGTCGTTTGGAATAAGATGTTTTTTTTTTTAGAAGAGACCTCAAATCCCTTTTTTTGCCATCTGCAATGGGTATACGTTCCTTATAGAGCTGCATCACACTGAGGTTTTTGATGCTCTTTGATCTTCCCCGGGGTAGAGTGCTGAGTGCTTTGAAATCCACGTCTGACCTGATGCGATACTTGTACTGAATGATGTAAGGCTTGCTCTTCTCAAATCTCATCCATTTTAATAGTAGCCATTTCACTGTTTCCCCGTCTGTATTTTTCAAACGATTCTTCATGATTTATGTTGCAAGGCTTTTGTAGTCCTTGAATACTGTGTGATCAAGCTTCTGAACAACGTACTTTCGTGGATGGGTTCTAGCATGTCGAATTTAGAGTTCCCATTCTCTTGGAGTGTAGTTTTATGCTTACGAGCTTTCTCAATTGTAGCATGAATGGAATCAGCCTCTAAATAACTATGGCCACATTCCATGAATTTTAGATCTACTGTTTCCAATGTACTGTTGAGTCTATCGCAGTCACTCCTTCAGTTTGTGACACAACACCTCAAATAGCACAAATAAAATTTGGCTGGCTGTTAGTCCCTTAATGTTAGATATTTTTCAACGCATTTACAGGTAACGTAACTGCAAAACATGCAGAACGTATTACTCGTGGTTCACAACAGTTTGTAGTTACACCTTACCTTGCAATGGATGGTTATCTTCTCCAATACACATACAATAACCAGCAAACTTTTCTCCACAGTCACACCTTTTAACAGGTTGAATCAACGGAAGTAAACTAATGACGTCATTGACGTAGAAACCAGTGACCTATTTTTAAGTGTATTATTGCTGGGCGATCCGTTTCTTGCTTTACGTCTTAATTCCGGAGTTAAACGCAAACTAATATGATTAAAATATTTTAACATTGAATGATGATTCCAGGTATTACTATAGAGCACACTGCTATTACTCATTTGTTTCATTACTTCCATGATGTTATTCATTTGTTTCACTACTTCAATTTAGGGAAGCCGCCCATTCCTAGTTCCTACAGTAGTGCTGCTGAAGACTGGGAAACCACAGGTCCACTGTGCCTTTTGCCATGTGGTGGCAAAAATTCATTTAGTCGAGTTTGGGAGACCATCTGGTGAGCAATTGTATTGATACACCTAAAGGTGTAATACTTCGGCGAACTGGAGGGGGGATGGGGCGACTTCCCCATTATTTACTTCCTCTGATGCAACCTGTTAGTGCTGTTACCAGTTGTATTAACGTTGCAGTCACACAACTCTTTTCTGACAACGCCATCTTTGTAAGTAAATACTATCATAAAGATTGTGCACACTTATCATATGTCCGAACTTACGATAAGTGTGCCCTAGCAAAGTAGAGAGTTTGAGCTTTGCGACAACTGTTCACTGTGTATTACCAAGGAGCTATTTACAGTGGACATATGATATTTGTGCAGTGTCCACCTGACATAGCAGGTATCAAGCTATCGAAATAGATGACAAAGTCAATATTGCAACAAATTGGACATATGACATTTGTGCTCTCAAGACTCGATATATATATATATATATAAATCCAGGTCTAAATATAGACATTTGATTGTCAATAATGTAATTCAGCCTGTCAGCCACAGGATAGTACAGGACCATTTTCATGTAAAATTCAATGGAATTGAACTTTATTTGACTTTTAGGCATCTCAAGCTCAGGCCGAGAAAATATTGAAAGTTAGTTGTCCAGGCTATATGCGAAATCGCTAAGAAGTGGTTGGGGGAAGCTTATAAACACACACACACACACACAGAGAGAGAAAGGTTAAAAAATAGATGTTAAAAATATAAAAGGATGTATTTTCAAGAATTTTCGAAACCAGATACTGTAGTTGTTTCCGAATTAGAGGCGTGCAAAGAGCACGGAATCGTCACAAATGAGTATGACACCTCCAAAAATGTAAGTCGTGTCGGTTTAGCAAATAAAATCGAACTTGTCTAATTATTTGGTACGTCTTTTTCCCAAATTTTTATTATACAATCCTATTATTATCCAATTTTATTATTTTTGCCCCGGGAAGATTTAGTTTGTGTTTCAATTTATTTTTAAGACATTTAGGCAACTATATGGCTCAGACCGTATGGATGATGATGGGATAAATTGGTGAAATGAAGGAAGTGGGAGGAAACGGGAGAACCCCGAGAAAACCAATGCACACGGTATTTGGCCACCACAAAGGCAACATGGCTGGGAAGATTTAGTGAGTGGGAAAGTTAATAGATTGTTGGTGGGGCAGTGGCGGATTAACGCACAGGCGTAATAGACACGTGCCTAGGGGCGCCGGGCGCTGAAAAAATATATTTTAAAAAATCAGTTATCGAGTACATCAGTCTTTGTTCACAAGAATCACTTGATAAGCTTATTTTAGAATTTTAGAATGAAGCACTAATATAATACTGCACGCACTTTATTCTTTTTAAAAAAAGCTGTGCAGTTTTGATGGCAATAAGCGCCCTGATTTCATTTGCTAAAACGCGAAGCGCTCACCTGTGTATGCGCATCGTATTCGAATTCCTTCCAGTTTGAGCGCGACCATATGCGATGAATTCATCCAACTTTTGTGAGACAAATTAACAGAAGAAATTGTGAGAGAGTTGAAAGAAGTCAAGTATTACTCCATCATTGTTGATGAATTTCCTTCCCTGAAAGTTTGAAGTCTCTAGGCTTGAATTTGTAGGGACAGCAAGGAAATTTCGTGCAACGATAAGAATATATTAGATATATACTGAGATAGTGCTGCCATCTTTTGTTGAAGATCGTTGCTTTAGATTATCTTTAATCTGAGACTTGACATAAAACAGTCTAGGGGACAAAGCTACGATAATGCTAACAACACGCCCGGAGCTTACGCTAGATTGCAGGCAAGAATTAAGGATGATAATCCTTTAGCATACTCTGTTTTGCGCATTCCCTAAATCTTGTAAGAACATGTGCCGCTGAGTCTTGTCGTGACGCTAATTCGTTGTTTTTGTTTTTTTGTTTTGTTTTTACCACACATCCCATATAACTTCTTCTAAGCATCAGACAGAAGGTGGGCGATTCTACTAAAACATTTGAAATCAGGATCAACTGTTCTGAAAAGCTTATCAGCAACTCGTTGGTCAGCAAAATGCAGAAGCGTTTAAAACACTTTCAACAAGCCACAGTGAAATTTTTGCAGCTTTGAAGAAAATTGCAAGTGACAACAATGAAAACCACAAACTCGAAGTGATGCTGATGATTACTGGCGAAAACTACAACAGTTAGAGTCTGTCTGCATTGATGTATGCCAACTGGGCAAAGATCATGAAGTGATTCGATGTAGCCAATAAAAAATTGAAAGCAATAGATATTGATGTGAGTGAAGCAACATAAATAATTGTAAGGTTGGAAGCATATTTGCAAATTGTTCGTATGGAGTTCGATGCATACGAAGGGGAAGCAAAGAATATAAGTGGATGCGAGGAATATCTGCATGACAAGGGACGGAAGAAAAGTTGCTCCCGGCGAAACAAAAGGAGAATAACACATGATTACAGAAGGAGAACGATTCCGTGTGGAGACATTTAACACAGTTGTGAATTCCCTCATCTCTGAATTGTGCAGAAGAAAAAAGGTGTACAATAAGATAAATGAAAAATTTAGATTCCTCGCAAAACTGGATAGTGGGAACTATGAAACCATCCGAGCAATAGCGAATGCCTTGGTTCTTCATTACAAGGATGACTTAAATAAGGGTTTGTCGGATGAATGTGTTCATTTCAAAGCTTACTCGAAAACGTACGGTGTATCCATCAAAACTGCATCTTAAATGTTGAAGTATGTTCGGAAAAAGAAACTTGAAACCATCTTTCTCAATTTAGACATTTGCCACGAATATTATTTGTATCTGCGTCAACTTCGAAATGTTCGGAAAAAATATGTTTTTCTGTATTAAAACGTGTGAGAATTACTTGCGGACCAGAATGCGAAATGAAAAACTTTAAACTCTTAGTAAAATGTGTATCGAAAGCGAACTGTTACGAAAGATAGATTTTGAACCAGTTGTTGGTTTATTTGGAAACGCTAAAGCCCGGAAGAAGTGTTTTAATCTGTAATAAATATCTTACTGTTTCCAGTAACTGTTGATGTTTAAAGATAGCGAAATAGCTTTACCGGCCAAATTATAACATGTAAAGATGTAGCCTATAAACGCTGTAAGATTAAAAACGTCATAAATGTTTGTTTTATGTAATGCGATGAACGGAGTTTTTATATACCGGTATGCATATATTTTAAACATGGATTTTGCAGGCATGCTTGTGTTTCATGAGAAGTGCGTAGGTGTGTGTTGAGGGCGTCTTACGTCAGAGTGCCTAAGGGCGCCAGAAACCTTAATCGGCCTCTGGGTTGGGGGAAATTACCCAATCACCTATGATTTCTCACTGTGCGTTCAGGGTATAGTTTTGTAGGTACTATCCCTGACCATGCGTAAAGCGACAAAGGAAAAAGCTGGAAAACCTCAGTTACGATAGATAGCCGCAGGATCGTTTCCAGGACCTTCTTTTATCTAAGCCAACGCTCTACCAGCTTAGCTACGGCTGCTTGGTAATTGGTTATAGTTATGTGTCCTGTTATTTAAATCAATCCTGTGGCACCGTGCATGTTACCCTAAACCTCAAATTAAATAATAATAACTTGAGAATAAGAAACTTTTGAAGAGGAAGGAGAGAATGAGAAAGCGAACAAAGAGGAATGGGTATGATACAGATCAATGTACAGATCTAAAAGAAATAAGGAAAATAATTAAAACACATTTGAGGGACTGCTTTAATAATTACGTATTGGAGATGGAGAAGGAGGTAATAAATCAACCAAACAGGTTGTGGAAATATCTTAAAAACCTGAGGAAAATAGGAATGCGTTGAATCTACGACATAAGGGCAAGGAGATAACTGACCTCAGGAAAACGGTGGAAGTATTTCGGGAGAACTTCATGGCAAATATGCAAACCTGCTAACCAGTGCAAGTGGACCGGGATATGGAAGGTGACAAATTAGTGACATACACCGAATAGTATGACACATTAGGGACTCTAGAGCTGGAGCCAATCTTAGAGAGAGAAGTGAGAGAAGCAATTAGAAAGTTAGAACCAAATGCGAGTTTAGGATTCGACGATCTTCCAGGTTTTATCATTAAAGGTTGCGAAGATGTTTTGGTCAAGCCACTCCTATTAATATTAAACAAGATTGTGGAGAAAAGGTAATATCCAAGAATGTGGAAGGAAACACTGATAATTCCCATACCTAAGCCCCCCAGAGCAAGTGATACGAAGGATTTTAGGTCTATTGCACTAATTCCAGTACTTAGTATTGCTAAGATTGCAAACAACATTATTCATGATATACTGTATAATTAATTGAAAAGTGTAATTTCGGATGCTCAGCATGAATTCACAAAAGGAAGGTTCATAAGCACGAATCTAATTGATTTTTTAAAAGAAGCATCAACTACTATCGATGAGGGACTACAATTAGATACAGTGTACATAGATTTTACCAAGGCTTTCGACTCGGTGGAACATGACAAGCTAGTGATGAAATTTAGATCTTTAAAATTGTCGGAAAACTTTATCATCATGCTTGAATATTTCCTAAAAGACAGGATAAACGTAGTGAGGTATGGAGGTTATTTCTGAACAAAGTATATAGCTATGATAGGGATTCCTCAAGGTTCAAACCTGGGACCGTTACTCTTCAACATCTACATAAACGACCTGCATCATGTAGTATAAAACTGCCAGATATTAATCTATGCGGATGATGTGAAAATTTACAAGAGAGTAGAGGAAGTGGCTGTGTCAATTCTCCTTCAAGAGGACGTAAAAAGGATTGAAGCATGGACAGAAAAACACGGACTCAAGATAATCACAACAAAGACTGTGGTTATGTCAGTATCGAAAAGGAAACAAAGAGAACTTGTATATGTGTATATCGGTGGTAATACGATTAATAGAACAGATTGTGTGAAAGATCTGGGAGTAACATATAGAAAGGATTTAAGTGTAAACGAACGTGTAAATGCAATTGTAAAGAAAGCATATATGATTGTTGGATTTCTGTGGAGATGTGCAAAGTTGGGTTTCTCTGATCAGGCTCTTTTAAAACTATTTCAGTAGAGCGACCAGACATACTGATTTTCGCAGGACAGTACTATTCTCTAGAAGGTTGTTCTGCGTGATTAGAAAGGGTGTGTATTATTAAGAAATGTCCTTTCTTTTCAAAATGTCCCGCACAATGTCCTGTTTCATCTTCTGATATACTTTTGTTTTTGTGATATTGATAAACAGAAAATGAATGCGTATATTTTTCTTCATTGTAATTCTTTCGTTTTTGTTATCCTGCCTTCAGATCAATTAATGGCAACAGTGCTATTTCAGGATTGTTCAGGCTTAGTCAGTGTTCGATTTGTAGCAGGGGATGGTTGGGATTTCCCTTCTCTGCAAAAATCTTCCCTGGCTCTGTTTACCTCTAGCCTGGGATATTGAAGATCCCGAAATACCATATAATACATCACTCACTAATTCTTTCCCCCTCGTTAAAAATTGCACAAATCGAACATTGTAACAAATCGAGAATTTTAACTCGAATGTTTCTCTTCAGAGATCAATCTTGTAGGAAACTTCTCTTCTTTGTTGTCGGAATTGAGTTGAAATGTGTTTATGGACTTTAGTGATACTCATGCTCAAGCTGGAATAGGATAGGCGAAAACATGTTGGATGATAGCCGGCCAGGGTCTAGTTTGTAGGTATCATCCTGACATTTCCCTGATGTGACTGAGGAAACACCGTGGAAAAACCTTTGTTGTTGGATCAGTCACAGTGTTTTCTCGGATTAGAAACATGGCCTAGATTCTGAGATTTCCCAATTTCACATCCACTGTTTCTTTACGCCCTTTAAAGTGGTTTCTCAAGGAAAATGTATACAAGAATAAATCGAGGAAAATTAAAACTCGAAAGAACATTTCAAGGAATGTTCGCTTATCTCTCAAAAGATACACTTAAGAAAAAGTCGAAATGCAATGTCTCCAGCTAGTAAAATTAAGGATGCCTGAGGTAGGTATCTAACCAATGTTTTATTTTTCCCACAAATAAATCTCCAAAGATCAAGTTTCCAATACATACCTTAGTTGAGCTAAGTAGTTTGCCAACTACCGCCAATTAAAATATGTTCATTACTTTTGGTACTCGCTGTAGAATAAAAGGTAGAAGCGGACGTCAGAATGGTGTTAAAGGCTGGAAACAGTTTCGAGACAAGAATAACATATATTGGAAGTAGAAATATGTAATTGAAAACAAAGCACTCTAAGACAACGTCGTAAGAAAGCGTATAAAGAAGATTTAAAGGCAACAAACTTGAAAAATCAAATTAATATTTAAATATGAAAAGTCACGTTGAATCGTAGTAGGAAACAGAGAGAGAAAGGAGATGTTTTCCCCTGTATATCGTAAAGAATTTTATTGGACGTGTGCTATTGAAGCGCCGCAATTGCCCAGATTGGCCATATGGCCAGAATATCTGAGTTTGGCGCCGTTACTGGTTTATTTAGTTTATTAAGTAGATACAGGTAGAGCAAGTAAAGCAATAAAAGGGTCGTAGCTTGTCTTTTATCTCTTCACCTTTTATTATAAAAATTAGAAGTCCACTATTTTAATAAAAAGAGTCTCCCGTACAAAACTATTGGAGACTTATTATTGAGCTACAAAGTATCTCAAATTACTTTCTTTCTCTTCAAACGGTTCCTTGTGTTACAGTCGATGTAGCCCAAACAACGATCTATTGTATAGCAGGCGATGGCCCAGACAATGGTCTGTTTTCTGGCTGAGAAAGAAGCCACTATCTTGTAGCTGGCTGGGGCCATGATGAAGGAAAGTCCTATCTCGCAGCAGATCAGGATTTGGGGGTATATTGCCTATCCCGTGAATCAGGCGGTTAGGAAGTTGGCCCATCTCGTAGCAGATCCGTCCGGTTATGTAGGTTGGTCCATCCCGTATCAGATCGGGAGAGGGAGAGGAGTTGACATGACTATCTCTGGGATTGAAATAGCGGTTTCTGATGAGCTCCGACGCCTTTTTATTCTGTTGTGGACTGCTGACTCTTCATTTCCTGGTCGTCGTCCGCATCTTCGGTTGATTCTTGTCGACTCTCTCCGTCTACTATTACTACCTTTTGTTTTGGTAGTAGCACGTGTTTTTACTCATACTACGCACTACTATTTATTTACAAAGAGCACGTGGCTTGTTGAATATTACAATAGCGCAATCCACGGCACTTTACAATATGCAAAATATGCTAAAGATAAATAATGGATTCTCCTACAAGTAATCTGATTTTCAAAAGCATCTACAGGAGTTTTGACGGGCCTAGTAGATGCCTTCACTATAGTCCATTCAGCGTAAGATTTTCAATGGTTCTGAACCAGAAACTATTAGAAAGTACCATAGTGTATCGATATGCTATAGGCCCTCATTGCCTAAGGTCTCATTACATCGGGATAAAAAATCTAATTCCTTTGAGATTTTTTTCGGTGGGTTTTGTTCCAAGGCGACGACTCCCTTCCCGCCGTTGCCCTCGATGCAATGTCAGCAACCTAGTATGGGAGATTCAACGTCAAAGACAGATTTTCTGTGGAGTGATGTTTAAATATCTGTGCTTTTTACTGTGCCCGTACTCCCGCACCGCGAGAATACATCTTAAATAGTCGGTGAAGTACCCCTTACCTCTCATGGTGATCTACTATGAAGGCAGATCATCAAGGAGCCCGGAAGTAATACTCTCACTGGTAACTCAAGATGTATGATCGAAAGTAGATACCTTCGGAAACTGAAAACATCGCGTATCAACGTTCCTTGATTGTTGTTACATTTAAATACATAAAAAAAATTGTGAATCAATAATGTGCTAGCCATTGCTGATGTACAGCAATGAATGTGAAAGGATTGAAATAATTCTTTCTTTTCACATTTGTTCTACGTATATTCCGATTGATTCCATATCTTTTAAATTTATAATTGATGAATTCATTAGAATGCACCTAATATTACTTTTAATGTGAACAGACACAGCACAAAAGTATTACTTAACCTGGAAGAAAACATCAGCATCCATCTTCTGATGCAGTGGCTACGTCACGAAGTTCGGATCGGCAGTGGGGGTAATGCAAATTACTAGTTCTGTTATCAGTAATCCTGACAGAATCTATCCGTGTTGTTTCTTAGTTTCACCAGGTGAGAATACTTGGATAGTGCCTAGGAAGTTGCTTTTCCCGTCTCTTTCAAAGAAATTCTGCGTGCCGAGGGTCGTTCCTCAGAGTTATTTTCATGGAGTTTCATCACATCTGTGTGTTCAGCATATAGAATAGACTGTAAGGGAAGGCCCATTCAGTAGGAAAATATTTTTTATGTTAAAAATAAATCCTATGACCGTCAAAACTCCAGTAGATGCTTTTAAAAATCAGAGTCTTTCATACCGTAACATCTTGGAAGTTTTGCCGACTTTTACACTCAGAGCTGTAATTATTTAAAAATTGTCGCTGAACAAGATGGATCGTTTTTTAATTTTAATAGTCCAAGGAATAACATTTAAAATAAATTTTGATGTAACTTGATAAACGAAGATGGGGCTGAAGTATATTCATTCATTATTGTTTTAAAAGGCGATTTTCTGGTTTCGCACGTAATTTCCAAACGGGTACTGTGATTTTCGCTTTAGATCCACAGCATTCCTCTAAAATCTGGTGCGAATTTAAAAAAAATCCTCTACAGCAATGAATGACCCCTCGCATGCGACGTGAACCATATAATATATTTGTATAAGGTCCTAGAGGATAAAATTCGTAGAAGTATGGGAAAAAGCCGCCAAAAGGGAATATTTTGTAGCAACTTAACATCACCCTCAGGAACCTACTCCTGTAAATCATAGTCAGATTATTCTGCAAAATCGATGTCTCGGTCGAATTCATCGTCCATTGCCCTTCGCATTCCTTCTCAAACACCTTGTTGTCATGTTGCACACAATATTCAGGAAGAAAACAAACAACAAAATCACGTCTATTAAATGGAACGCACTAGCCTGGGAACACGTTTGCAGAAGACCCTACAACATTCATTACACAGCGACACTGAATACAGCAACTGAGGTCTAAAGAACACCGCCTTACACTCACTAATGGTATCACTGAACTGGATATCACTCAAAATAAAAGCATGGTTTAACGCACAGCGTTATATAAACGTAAAGTTACCCAATTTTGTGTTCCTAAATATACCAAACTCTTGTAAATCTTGCTAAGCTTTTCGACAATCTTCTGTTGTTATCGTCGGACAAAATGGCCAAAGGGTAAGTGGGCATGTAATAATGTGTGGTTAAATTGTGAATTGTGCCGTTTATATGTGTCCAGTGTTCGATTTGTAGCGGGGATGGTTGGGATTTCCCTTCTCTGCAAAAATCTTCCTGGCTCTGTTTACAGATATGCATCTATAGCCTGGGATATGGACGATCCCAAAATACCGTTTAACTTTTTAAGAGAAGAAACAGATTTTTAAGTACGTTTGACAGAACGCCATACAAATAATTGATACAGATTTTTTCCGATACTTAAAACTTAAATGGAAGGGAGTGTGCTGTAACTTATGTCAGATGATAAAGGCTAGCAGGAACTGTATAAAGTAGATCTGTAACTCAATTTTCATAAAAATGAGATACGTCGTTATGTCAACCTACCGACGATTTATTTTGGTTTAGTCTCGAAAATATTAATCCTAGGTTTCCGTCACGGGGGGATATTGTTTTTAGTGATTTTGTCTACTTGCTTAAAGTTCAGAAGTGCAGAACGTTTTTATGCTTGAGGGTTTGACACTAGTTGAAGATCTCAAACAAAAACTACTAAATAGGTACAGCTGTGGGTTTTTCCCACTAATAGTTCAGTCAAAACTGAACAATCTTGAAGAAAGTGGTTTAAAATATACTTCAGGTTGTAAAAAGCATGTTTCTTCATTTTATTCGACATGTATAGAGTATATTGAGCAGTGATTATCTCCATTCTCTAAAATTAGTATCTTAGATTGGGTTAAACTTAATAAAGTTATTGAATGGGACACTCAGAGGCGGCGATTACAGCTCTGAAGTGGGGGAGGGGAAGTTAGCCTTTGAATATTTTTATCAATTCAAAGTATGTTTGATATTCAATATAGTCGCGTTTTCAGAAATGGGATTGCATAAATCGCAGGATATTCTTGTACACAGTTTATAATAAATAAGGCCCAGATAATTATTTAATTAAATATTTCTCTAAATAAATTAAAAGTATTCACATGTATATTTGTGGGAGAACTTAGTGATTGTGAACACTGTATGTTCTTGCACATTTTTACATATTTTATACTTAAATACATATTTAATTGAATGTTCCCCATTATACATATTCTACCAATTATTTAATTGTTCAATGATTTTTGCGTAATTGTTTTAATTTTAAAGTAATACTGACTGAATTCAAAGATTTTCATAATTTGTTGTATTTTTTACTTTTATACCTTCAGCATAAATTTTACAAATTTCTATGTAATTGTAATTTACAAATAAATTCTGGCCATTTTGTTTTTAAGGCTGTAATTGTTAATCGAAATTAAAATCTGTGGCGATACCATTGTGTGATGCAGAAAGAAGTTTATCGCTTGATAAAACTGTCTAAATGACAATCGACATTCCATTCTATTCAGTGTTGTACACTGTAATGCTAGGAAGAGGTAGAGCAGTCAGTAGAGTGCTCACCTTTAATCTGGAGGGCTCGCGTTCGTTTGATGGCGCCGACCATCCTGACTGAGGTTTTTCACTCGTTTCCTGCAGTCACACTATGGTGCTAGTTAGGGTTGTTAATATCCAGTGTAAAATGGCCAACATTAGACTGGATATGGAAATTGTTATATATATAAATAAAATTATATGGTTGGATTTAGCAGTAACAGTTCATTCTTATTTCAATGTTTCATGCAAATTATATGTATACACTATAAAGCATTATTTGCAATATGTTCCAAAACTATCAAATTGTCTTTCATATAACACCAAGTATAGCATGGATAATATTTGCTGTTTAATTAGTAGTGTTTAGATGTCATTTCTTGTTCATTTCAAACACATATTTTAATATTTTTAAAACATATTTTTACATTTTTACATATTCTTACATTATACATAAGATATTGCATGCAAGACCAAGACCAAAGGATGCAGGACGAAGACCAAGACCATACTTACAAGACCAAGAGCAGACTGCAAGAGTCTTGCACACGCACTATTTGAATATTTTTAAAACGTGGAAAGGAAGGGGAAGTCATTATAACCTTACTTGAATTTCTTTGTCTTCTGTAAAAATATCGCTGGAGCAAAGGGGTTCCCAGTTGTGCAAACCACGTGAGTGGATCTGAGAATCATGCCGCTGTTACTGTAGAATACTAAACTGAACTTACACTGCACACTAAACTTACAATAGAAGGAAAAAGTTTCTGTTAAGAGCCATGTAAAGCCAAGATCTCCGACAAGAGATGGCAGCA
>JAGDQP010046583.1:0-12769 GCA_022664845.1 Lepisma saccharinum
ATTATGTATCAGATGCAATTTTTATGCAGTATGCATATCAATATTTTGCCTGCATGGACAGTATCCTCCATACAGTCAATTTAGCAGTGATCACGTACCATTCATATCCGCTGTTTGTTTTAGTTCAGCCCCATTCTTCCGACTCGTAATTTGTAGTCTGTGGACGAGAATTGGTTCGCGCTTTTCCAGATATACAGTAACTTTACGCTTAACAATTGAAGCCACATATGCTTGCGTAATCGTTCAAATTGTCGTGGTTAATTGATTGCACCATTTGCTATTTCATATTGTTCTATTTAATGTATTCACTTCTCACGGCACTAAATAATTAACGTTCCTATTTATTCATGTTTTCTTTTTACCATAAACGTTTTTTTTTATTCTACAATAAACGTTTATCTTGAATTAGATTGTATTATAAAATTCGTGTAATCTTCTTGAGATTTTATTGTTGTTTTTGTTGTCGATTTTATGGTTTTTAGTCACCTTTGGCTCAGGCCGGAATAGGGTACGGGAGAGATTGTTGGAAGGAATTGGCTTGGTGTGACGGACAAGGAAAGTGGGGAGTTCACCCACTCATAGATGCAGTCCCGGAAAGAGTTTGAGGGAGAAATTTATGTTCAAGCATACCCAACTCCATTGGAGTACTGGACACCAGATAGGTCCTCAACATGCCTATCGTTTCGGTGGGCTGAAAACAGGTATTGTTCACGTTGTATTCTACGCAAAAATATTAATGTTTAATTCCTCTTGAGCATAATATGACGGCTCAAACTTTCTTAATTATACCCTAACTAACTCTATGGTTTACGGAACTCGCAAGTTCATAGGGGCGGAGACAAGCGTTCGTCATAAGATTCTATCCTGGAAAAGATCAAACCAATTTTAATCACAAACACTTCGAAGATTTCTTCTAATATTGTCCACTCAACGTCGTCTCGGTCTTCCCAATGCTCTCTTATCCTCAGGCTTACCAATGACGATGGAATATAATCTTCGTTTTTGTCTGATCCGAGCTACATGAGCTTCCCGCCTTAGTCGTCACGATTTCATTATTCATACAACATCGAGTGGGTCGTACAGTCTGTAAAGTTCTTCATTATGCAGTCTTCTCCATTCTCCGGTCATCTCGTCACGTTTCGGTCCGTGTATATATATATATATATATTTAAAAACCTTATTTTCATACAAACGTAAGTTATGTTCATCTGGTAGTAGGTTTACCAACTCCCAATTATTTAAAAACTTGACATTTTGATTTATATCAGTTTGAAAAACGGATATTTTTATTTATATCAGTTTGAAAAACGGATATTTTGAATTATTTCAGTTTGAAAAACGGACATTTTCATTTATCTCAGATTGGAAACCGGACATGCAATACTTGCTTGCTAAGAGATTTTGGTGTTTTGAGCATTTCCTCTAATCTGGATATAACATGCAACACACTATGGACAATTAGTGCACTCTCTTCACTATTACCTTAAATACAGCTTAAGTTAATAGTATTGGAAACATGAAGCTCTAAAGCCCATTTTCCCACGCATTCGACAGCCTGTAGCTTCGAAACTATGCACATTTCAAAAACTTTGTTACAGGAACTTTCTTCATGATTTGATGTGAGGAATCACCTCCGGAAGTTTGTCGGTGTAGCTCATAAACACTTTTATATCAAACACTGCATCAAGAACGAAAAATAAATCTGAAAATTAATTCTTATTTAACGAAACCTTTTGTATTTAACCGGGGAATGATTCAAGGAAGCTGAATTTATTTTTATTCTAGCTTTAACAGCTTTTATTTTAAAGTTATAATCGTTGTAAGTTATGTTGAAGAAATTCAACACAAAACTGAGTAAGAAACATTAGAAACTCACCTTCAGGAAGACAAAATCCTTACGCTTCTTGTATACGTTACTTTCACTTCTTAAGGAGGACAATATATGTAAAGAAAATTGCAGAAAAGATATTTACCAAATGTATACAACTCAGTGCATTACCTTTTATAGAGTGTAATGTATATTGAGTAATTCATACGTGTCACTAAACATGTTTGAAATTTAAATACAAATTTAAAACAGGAAGCTAATTTTACTTTAATTAAGAAAAAAAAAACTGCAGTGTAAAATTAGTCTAGTGTTTTCACCCTCTTTTGTTTAATGTGAACATTAGCGTTTCAAAATTTTAATTTGTCCATTAATTTTTCACGTAAATCAGAAATGAATGATTTTAACTTTTCTACGAAGTACGTTAAATCGAAAGCTGAGTTCAGTTGGTTAGAGCTTTGCATTCCGGAAGTTCTGGGTTCAATCCCAGCAGCCAGCATTCCTGACATAGGCTTTTTAATGGTTTGTCACAGTAACACCAGGATAATGTAGTGATAGTATCTTCGAAAGCAGGCACTGGCCGACTTCCTTCCAATTTCCTCTCTTCAGTCCTATCCCAACCTGAGCCACAGTTGCCTAAAGGCCATAAATAATATTCAAATTCAGAGATCCTGCTGTATTATTTACGTTCAGAATAATTCAGTGAATACTTATAAGACACAACTTTATTGAGTTAAAGTCTCAAGGTGCATATTGACACTACACGCGTTTCAGCATTTCAGATTCCCTGTACTTTCATTTAAGTTCAGACAAAAGTATGAACAAACCTATTCTAACGTTAGAATCAATTACAACTTAATTTTAATAATTCCCTACAGAATTATAAAGTTCTGTTAAACTTAAGCTTTAATAGTTAAAGCAATGGAGTTTGTACTACGAAACTTTCTATTTCATTGAACAGCTGAGGAAATTTAAGCATAAATGGAGAAATGTTATCCACATGTAATTTTTGCATCAAGTGTTTAGTGTATTAGAGAGGGAACAGAAGTTTGGAGATGGAAGCTTAGGAGATAGGAGGAAATAACGTTAGTAGACGAAGCTTGGCATTGTGCCTAATTACAACTACTTGAAGCAACGGGAAATTAATCCAGATTGTCATCTTGGGAATGCGAGAAGCAGAAATTCTCGATTCCAAATAAACAGGCAACATTTCTATGAAACGCACTGCCATTCTGACTTTATGGTACCATGTAAAGAAACGAATTTTCGTTCCATTTTAAAAATATATTAATGACAGCCTCCGATCGCTCTTTGTAGTTTCTTCCCGGTGAGTTCTCAAGTCCAGAAGCACACAAACGTTCAAATACGTGGCTTTAATGTTAGTACCAAAATGTTATTTAACCGTTGAATATGTACCAGAATGTCCGCCTGTTGATCGGTTTATTCGACGTTGAATAATAATTGAGAAACAGGTTAAAATTAACGTTTAAAATAAACGAAGAAACATATTTTAACGTTGATTATGCCCACACGTCGAAACGTTTCCAGTTGGCCAAAACAGAGCATAGTTGCTGGTTGTAGTCTATTGGCATATATATTTAGTTGGACTTCACCCACTGCATACATTAATTTTGCAGTAAATTTTCTTATTGTCTGCAGTGGGGTTCGAAGCTGGAATTTTCCGCACTCGTAGTTTGTAACTCATCACTCAACCCATGTTTTTATTTCATGAATTATTTATTAGAATGTCAAAAAACAAAACTTATTCAAAAAGATAATACAAAAAATAACATCCAAAGAAGGAAAAAGACAAAGATTAATACATAGCGACCAAAATGTTTAATTCGTTTATATTTGAAAATTTTTTAATAAGATTTTATTGATATACATATTTACGTTGATAGTGTCGCGTTCAACAAAAATTATATTCAAACTTAGCACAGATAGTCAATTAACAATTTTCTTCCTAGTAGGAGAAAAGAAAAGAAATTCTGGACGGTATACACTATGTTCAGGAGTGACTGAGGTAACATTAATTCTACAAATACGAGCTATTATTTTTTTAAAACATTGTCAGAGACTTCCGTTAAAAAAATGATGTTCTGTAGAATCAACTTGATTATATAAGGTACACAAAGGACTAGCAAATAATACCTTTTTCAAAGAGAATCGCATTGGTTTAAAAAATTTGATAAATAAGTTTAAAACGCAAATTATGAAGTAAGGGATATCCACATAAATCATACAAATTACTCTAAATATTACACGATCCCTCCAAATTAAGGGATCACTTTATCTATCACCTCTGGAAAGGGATGGTGATCTTTGGAAAAGAGAAAAGAATAGATCTTTCTAACGGGCATTTGTTCAAGATTATCTTGACTTATGATACTGTATGACATGTCAATGAGGGGGTTCTAATAGATAATACAAATTATTCTTCCAAGTAAGAATATTTAAGAGAGCACAAAGGTCAATTTGTTTCAAAATGTGCATCATAATTCTATAAGGTATCGAATTAGAATATTCGAAAAAAAAACAAAAACACCTGAATGGTGCGGTGGAGGAGGAGGGTTTTATTACGTAGATCTATTTCTTCAAGGTTTAGACTACTCAAATCTAAAGGGTAATACAAATTGTTTGCGTTGGTACGTAGAATAGTACCTTTCCAAATGAAGAAAACCTTTGTTTATTTCAGCTATGGTGTTTTTAGGAAGTAGAAAAAAAATGACAAAAAAAGATATTCTACGTATTATACAAGAGTTGATGAGCTGAACAAGTACTATTATACTGTTCAAGCAATTTTAGTATTTAACAAGATCTTGTACCACCAGTTTAGACATTTTGGAGACATTAGAAAAAATAGTATGATTTATTTTTCTTTGCCATTCGATACTAAATATCTTTATAGAATCTACAATATTACAGCAAGAGCTGTATTCAGCTTCTTTGTTATTATGAATGACAGGAAGCTTAGTTTTAGATAAATTTGTAGTAAGCCTAGTGCAACAGAAATAATTTGAATCTTTTTTGGAAGAAATATAAAATGAAAAATCGTCTATGTAATTAATTATTTTTAAATGTGCCGTGTCTCCTATAATGCTCTGGACTTTAGATTCTAATTCATTAACTAAAAGGACAAACATGTATGACAAATAAGAAAGAACTGAGAACACATCCTTGAGAAACACCAAGGGTCAAATTAAAACCTGGTTGTAATTGTCGGCTTGTTTGTAGTTGTAATTTTCTATTTTTATAATTTTTATAACTTGTATAAAACTAAGGGAAAAGTTTAATTTTTCCATGACAATATATAAATACTGGAGATCAATACAATCAAAAGCTTGGGATAGGTAAATTCCTAGGCAAGCAAAAATGTTAGGCTTCTGCTTATTAGCCAAATGAACAAATACACAAATTTGAATTGCATTAGTCCCACCACTCCTCCTTGAATAGGATTTAAGATTATAGGGATAATCTTCAGAAGTCTAATAGCTATTACTTTAGTGATGATTTTATGGATCTAGTAAAACGATCGTCGATATTTCCATCTAACCATAAGGAACTAGCTACTTCAATTAGAATGGGGATAATCAAACTACTAAAGGTTTTTATGCATGGGATTACGATACCGTCTGGGACACCCTTTGAGTATGGGTGAACATTATCAAGAGCGGAACCTAATTCTGAGAGAGAAAAAAAACTGTGCTAAATTATTTTTATAATTAAGTAAAAAGAATGTTTTTATCCCCAACATGAATAATTTTAACATCTTGTTTGTTGATATGTTTGTTAAACGAAAAAAAGTTATATTAATGAATAGCAGGGTAAATCTATTTACCAAAATAGCTTATTTGATTTTCGTCTACATATTTATTTATGAACTTACAAAAGCATCTTTTTCGGTTATAATGTGGTTTTTCCATTATGCCTATTTTATTGAGGTGACTTCGGATGATAATACCTTGGTCACTAACGTTAGTCCATTTTCAAAGTAAGGCTTGGACTTTCCTAACTTTATCAATAGTATTAGGATATATTAAAGTTTGTTTATGGTAAGCATCAAGTAACTTATAATAATAATAATTCATTCGAGTCAAGTGGCTTCTTGGAAAAAAATTAGTGGGATAAATTAGAGAAAATTTAGTTTTGAGAACAGACGGACCAAACTTTTTATAGCCGTTGATAGCAATTCTTGGGTGAGGCTAATACATTCATGGTCTTCCAATAAAGCATTGTTAAATTTCCATTGAAAAGCATTATCAAAATGAACGAGTATATTCCCACATAGTACTGTTTCTTGATTCATGGTTAAAATTCCCTTGATTTTGCCTTGTTAGGCTTGACGTGATACGACAAATATATTTCAAACTTGATACAACGTTGATTTTTGCTAGATAAAATACGTTTGAACGTTCCAATTTAGGCTTGATTATCCCTTGCCTAAACAAGGCACTTTGTACCTTTGTAAAATCAAGTATGGCTCAAGCTTCATCCAATCTTTTTGCTTGACACTACAAGCTTGTTTTAAGCTTGTTGAATTGACGTTTCAAGGCCAAAACAAGCCTGATTCAAGCTGAGTTTGCTATGTGGGTTGTAAATAATATGGACGGAAACAATAGTGATCAGATATTGGAAGTTTTTTGACTTTAATATCTTTAAAGTATGGTTTTAAGTTGTTAGACAAATAAATTATATCAAAACGTCTGCTTTCTTTACTATAAAAATAAGTAGGCATGTATAGTGTATCATTTTTTTAGTTTCCATATATCAATTAGGGTAAAGGTATGAATTAATTCCTTTAACGCATGACTATAATTACTAACGTGGGAGGCGTCAGCTGGATCGGAAATAAAATTGTTATCTGAACAGAATAACATTTTGATTATGAAGTTTTTTGCAATAATACAAACATTTCATTATAAATGTATGTGTTTCTTTTGCAAGCGTTATGGGTGCCACTGTATAAATAATAACACACAAAAAAATGCCATTGGATTTTACCTAGCAATCAACCCTAGCAGATTGATGATGAAAAACTTCTTTAACCAAATCATTTCTTATCTCTATAGCAATAGACCTGTTTCTGTCATTCATATTATTTCTAATAATAGTATAAAGATTAAATGGTTCTTTAGCAAATTCCTCTATGCACAGAATTTGCGATTAATTGTATGAAAGGTAATTTTGAAGTAACTTTATTTTTGTGAATTCCTGTGGTGTTGAAAGAACTAACAGTCAATGCCATAATAAGAAAGGTGAGAAGGCAATACCGGTTTGATGCCATAGTGACGTCAGGCACTGAAACTTTAATAACTCGTCTAAATAACGGTGAAATACAAATGAAAAAGTCAATGAAAATGCCACTGAAAGAAACACTAAGAAAAGTTTCTAAAAATGTGACAATCTGAACAATCATGTCCTCAGCGGTGAAATTTAATTCTAAAGAGAGTGAAAATATTTCGTACGTTACAAAAAAGACTATACTATTCAATTGTATTTCTTAGTAAGTGCAGTATGACGCTTTAGAAAGACGCATATGAAGCGAATTCTACCGCCATAGTTGAAAAGAAAAGTTGAGGATACCACGTTAGCACCCTATGGACGAAATATAATGTTAGTTGAAATATAGTTTAAAATTCAATCTGTTTTCAACACACGAATGAAAACATGATAGACGTAGTTAATTTCGTTCTATTCGCTATATTGACAGTTTTTATGCAATTAACTTAAAAGGACACACATGCAGCGTAATCTATGGCATAGTTCAATATAACAGCTAAAAACACGTCACATTAACGCCCAATCAAAGAAATCAAATTTTCGTTGGAATATACATTGAAATTCAACATGTAAAGAGAACACAAAATAATAGTTAAAGGCATTCAATTAGTTTTCAATTATAATTTTTATTTTATTGAGAATGAATTCCAGGAAACTAAATCTATACAAGAGTTAAAATAATAGTTGAATACACGTAGTATTAACGTGATTCTTTGATGAAATATGATTTAAAATTAAACGTACTTTTTTAAACCGATAACAGTTGAACAACGAAATAAACCAGAAAATAACGTTTAAAGTATGTTTGTGTGCTACCGTTCGCAAGTTAGTACGTGAAGCAGGCGTAGTCAGATAAATTGTTGCGGGGACTCATATTTATTTTGGGGGACACCTTTACAAATACCAAAGAGTATCAGAGTAATACTTTGTGTTTATCCAAAATAGTCCAACGTTTATTCAAACAAGGTTTTGCATAGCGTATATGAAATCATCCAGCTTGTCCGCTCGGTCCCTTTCATTTTTTAAGTATTATATCTCTTACATAAGAATAGTTCAAGACGGGGATTCTTCTATTTTTATACCAACTGATTAATTAACGGCGGCTATTTTTGTTTTGCGGCACATACGAAAATTTGTGTTAGCAGATGTTCACGGAAAATGTACTATCTACGAACTGGTTTTTCATAGGGCATTTAAACCAAAACTGTCCTTCCCAATAACATCTCCTTGATAATTTTGGCCCTTTGAATTAAAAACAAAAACGTAATCGAACTGGTTAAAATGGTATCCAAATGTGGTTGTCGAAATAGAAACAATTTCGGTTTTGAGGGCACTTTTTCGCCCGGAAGAGATTGAAAGTTGATTTCTTGTACACTATTACATATCAAAGTATATTCAATGTATACATACAGTATATGAAGCCTGATTCGTGCTTCCATGATATTTTATCAATTCTTTAAAATACAAAAAAATGTATTTTATGCATATAGGAGGCCCAGTAGCTCTGGTGGGACAAAATATAAAAATCTGTTTTTAGGTAGATTTCGAAGAAAAATTACCTATTGAGATCGGTACGATATCAAAGTATGTATATATTAACACGCTAGCGGCCATAATTTAAAAGATATTTGAACCAAATTTTTATATATTGTTTCTAGGCTTAATAGCATAGTTAAGTTCGTTAATGAGCAAAATCTGTCGCCTTCTCTTGGATCCAAAATGGCCGCCGACCCATTGTTGTATAGAATACACAGCCTAAATGGCTGCAACTAGAAATATTAAATTTGGTAACACGGTATATTATCACTTGTATGTTACTAAATTATTACATGATGTGTCCAAAGACGCCATCTTGGATCCAAAATGACGGACATAAAAATCCATTTTCCACACCGTTTAAGCTAGAGATACGAAATTTGGCATAAAGGTGCATTATGACGAGTGGTTTAGGGAAATATTAAAACATTTGGGAAAAGTCGCCATCTTGGATCCAAAATGACCGTCCAAAATCCCATTTTGCACACCTTTTGAGCTGGATAAATGAAATTTTACTTGAATGTGTACCATCACAAGTAGGCCACGACAATATAAGAAAACTTAAAAAAAATCGTCAACTTTGATCCAAAATGGCCGCCACAAAAACCCAATTTCCAAATCATTGAAGGTAGAGAAACGAAATGTTCCTTGAACGTGTATGACCAAGAGTATTTTACATTAAATGGGGCAAACATTCCCTTTGGGGTTCAGCCCCCCGTGGGAGGGTGCAGATGGACACCATGGCGGTGTAGTGCTGCAGGGAGAAAGGAGGCGCATTCTATCAAAAATACGGAAGTTGGGGGCAACCCCCTACGGGGGTTTGGGGAGAAGCGCTCCTTGCGAAGCAAAGCGAGTATATATATACGTCTTGTGGGGTATCGTTCAACAGCTCTTGATGAATAATCTAAAAATCAATAAATAGTTTTTCGATAGCTCTCATATAAGG
The DNA here is from genome assembly GCA_022664845.1 of Lepisma saccharinum. Taxonomy (NCBI): domain Eukaryota; kingdom Metazoa; phylum Arthropoda; class Insecta; order Zygentoma; family Lepismatidae; genus Lepisma; species Lepisma saccharinum. Next base: position 9,591 of record JAGDQP010046583.1, read on the forward strand.
CGAGATTTGAATTTTTGAAAATAAAAAAATCTTCGAGATCTACCTCAGCCTGTAGGCCTACCGAAATTGATTTTTTTTTCACACGTTATACATTTATGTCAGGAAACTACGGTAGAATTTTGAACATTAATTTTATTTGAATTTGAATGAAGTTCCAAATTTGCAAATTCTTGATTAATGGTGCTCGTGCAGGCTTTGGTAGGAACATTGAAGATCAGTGGCGTCTCGTGTACTTGAAAGGTGGTAGTTCACAACCAGTGATTCCGCCTGACCCCCTTTCGGGGGTGTCACCTCCCAAATTCCCTAGTGTACCCCAACTACATTTTTTTACGGTAAAAAATTAATACAAACCGTGCAAAACTCCAGTTACCCTCCCAATTTTTATTTTAAACCCCCAAAACTGAAAATCCTGGCAGAATCTCTGCTCTAAAGAGCAACGATTAAAGTACGATAACAAGAAACACATCGTTTGATAGTTTGAAATGTGCTAAGTAGAGAATTGAACCATAGCTCTCTATAACTTATTTACACTATGTACTGGGACTAAGAAAAAAGAACAGAAAACTCGACACACATAAAAATAAGTAGTTGGACTGTTAAGGAATTATCTCGCTTTTTCAGGTACCCAGGTTCGAAAACTCGACTTTGCAGCGACGAATGTATCTCAGATGAGTTTTCAACGAAAGTAAGAAAATTGAAAATTGCCTTTCACAGTAATTACATACACACAAAACAAAGAACAAATAATAAGAAATTGCATGTATCCTTTATTTGTATATGACGTCCATACTTTCGTTACCTGCGAGATTATTATGCACTGGAATGCGTTGAAAAATACATGTTTTATAAAATGCCTCCTTTTCTCTTAATAAATCTTTAATGGCGAAACGAACAAATCAGTTCCGAAAATCCCTTCAACCCTAGAAAAAAGGTTGTTTGTTTACGCAATGTTGCAAACTGCGCTATATTGTTCATTAGCTCTTCGTTTTGATACTGGAACTCAAACAACTTTATGTAAATAAAGATGCAACATTACGTTATTTAAGCGTTTAATATTATTTGTCCATAAACGATTTATTGTGTATTATGCGATTTTGGTATGTAATGAATGTTTATGCTTGCTTCTGCTAGAGTATTTGATTACATTTTAAACACGAGAATGGGTGGAAAAGTCAAGGAGAGTTAGCAACAGTGGTCACCTGTGCTTCTGCTATCTTCGTTCACACTCGAATTGTGCACGTCGTGGTCCCATATACACAATGTTATAAGTTAGGCCTAACGCCAGTTAAGCGCATATGGGGCAACGCGTTCACAAACGAAATGTGAACTGGAAACAAATTGGATAGTCCCCACAACTTGTTAAAGGAACTGCCTCAGTGTAACAATTTAAAATGTGGTATGTTTTTAAATCTCTCGATAAGAAACATAATCTGAGACGAAAATATAATAATAATAATAAAATTCTAAAGTAGTTGGCAGTTCACGTGATCCTGTGAACGTCGCTACGCGACGTCACTGTTGAAGATCTGTAACTCTGATGGGAGATTAGAAAAACATCTATTTTTTGCTACAATATAAACTTATGTCAGGAGCAAGTACAGTAGGAATTTCAACTTTGACATTTGAGTTTGAGGGAGTTTCAACTTTGACATTTGAGTTTGAGGGAATTTCAGATTTACAAATTGGGAATGAATAATAATCGTGCGTGCTTTGGTAACTCGAATAAAGAATGGTTGTTAAAGTAAATATTCTTTATTACCATCAGAATTGTGAAGAACGATTTTGCTGTTGTAATGATAATTGATATACTTAAGTAATAAGAGATGCAATAATAAACGCTTCCCACACACATAGGAAGGTGGCAACGTTTTACATAAAAAGGCATGGTTGCTTAATGGAATGAAAACAGACAGAGTGAAAATGCAGAGCAGTCACATTGCCAACTGGACACTGGATATATGAAGGGTCCGGGAGAAAATGATGGCCACCCACACTGAGCATGAATTGAGATATCCCGTTCAGAAAATTCATTCCCATGCTGGCTTATGGAGCTTCCTATAAAGAAATGGTCACTATGAAGCCATTTGTTGTTTTTAACTTTAGCTTTTTTACAGTCAATAGATATGAGTGTTACCATTCTATATATGTACTCAGCTGATTTTTGTTTACAAATGAGGGTTACCATTGTTTTCCTCCGGACCCTTCCTATATAAAATACACCGTAGGCTCTGTTACAAGGATATTTCAGGGTCTACTTTACGCATTCACATCTTTCCTTGGCACCTCTGGTAGTAATATAACATTTCACAAAGCGCGCACGAGGATTATTCACACCCCAACTATCAAAATTGTAACTCCTTTCAAATTCAAATATGAAAGTTAAAATTTCTACCTTAGTTTCTCCTGACATAAGTGCCTAAGTGTAAACAAATATTTTTTTTTCTCGGGGTTCTCCCGTTTCCTCCCACTTTCTTCATTCCACAAATTCATCTCATCATCATTCATCCTGCCTGAGCCAAAGCTGCCTAAAGGTCTTGAAAAATAAAATCAACGAACATTATTCACCTACAATTTCCATCAAATTTGTAGCTTCCCTTCAAATTTTTACTATAGATTTCCTGATATAAATGTATAACTCAAGACAAAATACATTTTTAAATTTTGTTCCGCCAGAGATATTGGGCCTCCAAAACGCATAAAATATGAATTTTTGGATTTTCAAAAAATGATAAAAGAATTTGGGAAGCATATATGAACTTTGAACATAGGTTGATATGTGTACAAAACATCAACTTTGATATTCAATCCCTTCCGAGCGAAAAAAGGCCCTTAAACCCGGAATTGTTTGTATTTCAACAATCGCATTTGGATGCCATTTTGACAAGTTCGATTAGGTTTTAGAGTTTTCATGCAGAAGACTAAAACTATCAAGCGGATTTTAAAGGGAAGAATGATGTTTGTTTTAATGTCCTATGATAACCCTGTGCGCAAACACTACATTTTCCTGAAACGTTTACTAACACAAATTTTGGCATACGCCGCAATAAAAAATGTTTTGCATTAACTAATTGGTTTGTGTAATAAAATAATTCTCGTTTTGGACTATTCTTATATAAGAGATATAAATATATTTTTAAAAAAATATTTAAGGGGTTGAGCAGCCAAGCTGGGTGATTTCA
>JAGDQP010046584.1:1443-15257 GCA_022664845.1 Lepisma saccharinum
CCCCCACTCCCTCGGAACCAATAGCCGGAAATCTCCGAAGTATGTTTTCACATTTATAAAACTCTTGTAACAGGAAAGAGTCCATTAAATTCGTTTTTCATTGTTGTTTTCTTCATTTTTCTACATTTTTGCTATTTTAAGGTTTCACCCCCTCCCCATGGTCGGATTTTCTTCCCCAACGAACATGACATGTCATTTGAACCAATAAACAATCTGTGGAAGTTTCATTCGAATCGGTTAACGCATTCGGCAGTTATCGCGACTCGCGAGAGAGAGAGAGAGAGAGAGAGACAGACAGACAACACAAATGCCAAACGTCTCGATTGCTATGCTCGTGAAGAGTTAATGTAAAAATAAAATTAGAGTTTACGAAATAATTTCATAAGTTCTAGAAAAATAAACAAACAAACCATTCTTCCAGTGATACATCTATTGCAAGCTGTAACATTGTATCTCTTAGCTTTGTTTCTTTGGCTGCACTATATGTGGATTTTCTTCAATATCATCTTTTAATACTTGCTGTCGGGATGTACTCGGGATAACATCTATGTGGCGTGCTCTTAAGTGATACCACAAACCAGTCATTGTACCTCTGTTGTGGATTAATATGTCGCTGTAATTGCACTTTGAACTGCCCTTTTTGCGAGTAAAGTGTTCCAATATGTTTGATTTGCCCATGGTCAGCGGTAAATGAAAACGATGTAGGTTTCACGAAACCAAGTTCACAATCACATTGAGACAAACAGATTTCGGAGAATAGCCGAATTCTCTTAAGCCGTAACCAATGTACGTACATATTGAACGTATTTCGTGACTTTCCCTAAGTTCAATCCTTCTTTCATATTTCTCATAAACAGCACGTGTATAAGAAAAAACTGTAACATTAATTAATACCCAATGCGGCTACTGCGACTGACTGTTAAATAAGCAAAATCTGCTGACATTCAGCATCAGCTTACATAGAACTAGAGCTATTTTTTATATCTACCAGGTGTATGCATAAGTAGTTTCCGGTTTACCTAAGAGATGGCGCCAGCGAAAAGTACGCACCGTATTCATTTGACACATACGTCATTTTTGTTCGTTTGACATTAAACTACAAACACACACAAGTTGAGTCCGCCAAACACTAGCGTCTTTGTTTTATCGTTCAGTGATCATGTCGAAGTTTGTGCCTGAAAAAGAACATTTGCGGCACGCATTGCTTTTCTTATTTAATCAAAAGAAAAAGGCTGTTGAAAGTCATCTTGTGCTGGTAGAAACATATGGTGAAGACGCTCCATCGATTAGAACATGTGAGACATGGTTTCGACAATTTAAAAGTGGTGATTTCAATGTGAAAGACAGTGCACGCTCTGGTAGACCACAAAAGTGCAAGAACGAGCAATTGCAGGTGTTATTGGAGGATGACCCAACTCAAACTCAACAGCAATTGACAAAAGCATTAAATGTATCACAAGAAACAATCAGCAGACGTTTACGAGCAATGGGGAAGATCAATAAACTGGATAAATGGGTCCCACACGATTTGAATGAACGTCAAATGGAAAATCGCAAAGTCACTTGTGAAATGCTGCTTCAACGCCACGAAAGAAAATCCTTTTTGTCTCGAATTGTGACAGGTGACGAAAAATGGATTTATTTTGAAAACCCAAAGCGGAAAAAATCGTGGCTTTCACCTGGCGAAGCCGGTCCTTCAACACTAAGGCCAAATTGCTTCGGCAAGAAGACCATGCTTTGTGTCTGGTGGGACCAGAGCGGTATTGTGTATTATGAACTCTTGAAGTCCATCGAAACCGTTAATGCACAACGCTATCGCCAACAAATGATTAATTTAAATCACGCATTGATCGAAAGACGACCGGAATGGGCCCAAAGACATGGCAAAGTGATTGTGTTACACGACAATGCGCCGTCCCACACAGCAAAACCAGTGAAAGACACCTTGAAATCGCTTGGATGGGACATCCTTCCGCACCCGCCGTACTCCCCATACCTGGCGCCATCTAACTATCACCTCTTCGCATCAATGGGGCACGCACTCGCAGAGCAGCACTTCAGCAATTTTGAAGACGTTGGAAAAAATGGCTCGACAAATGGTTTGCCGCAAAAGACAAGCAGTTTTTCTGGCATGGTATGCATCAATTAGCTGGAAGATGGGCGAAATGTGTAGAAGCCGATGGCCAATATTTTGAATAAAACAAAATTAATTTCCCTTGAAAATTACGTGTTTTCTTTACCACAAAAACCGGCAAAAACTTATGCATACACCTGGTATAACTACATAGAAGCATTAGTTATATCAAAGTACCACGAGTTACATTAACTGCATTAAAATAAATATTTTATTCATGGATTTTTTTTTCGCCAAAAGTTATTTTTCTTTTTCCTCTTTTGAACAATTTCTAGTTTTTTCCTGTATTGTTTTTTTTTTAATTTTCGTCTTCGAAATGTTTCATTTTTCTTATTTCCATTTTTTCCTTTTTTCGTCTTTCAAACAGTTTTTCGTTTTTCGAAAAAAAATCATTTTTCGTCTTTCGAGAAAATTTCCGTTTTTCGAAAAAAACTTTTTCGAAAAATTGTGGCCATCCCTAATATATAGCTGATTTTGTGAAGGTGCATTTTCTAAACTTCTTGTGCACTTCATCCTTGTCATTATTCTTACACACAAATTTTGTTCACCAATGTTTTATAAAATTAAGTCACTCACTTTTTTTTTAATCGAATTTCCTTGAATTGATAGAAAAATCGTGATAGTTGTACCCCAGCTTCGTGGCTCGATTGGTTGGCGAGAAGAAATACAGAAAACGTTAATCATTTGCTCGAATTTTTTGTTTTCCCTCAAGAGATTGCGCTGTATACAATTATCACCAAGAGACAAGAGGTCATAATCCAGACGATTCGAGTTCTACCCATGCTCCAGCGAACACTTTTCTCTTCTTTCGTAGAAACCAGAGCAGTTTATTAAAATTAATGCAATCTAACTTGTAGAAACCTGCTTATTCACATCTTTTCACAATTAAAATGCACAGAAGTTATTACAAGTATTCAAGTGCCTTGACAAAGTACATCAAAGTGAATGACACCGTAAGTACCTTGAATTGTAAGTCATGTTCACACAGATTATGTCGTTGAAACTTCAGAAGAAAGATTAAATAGTGCGGATCTGTTTGCTGAACTTTGCAAATTTTTACAACCTTATAATTCTGAAAGTGATGCAAAAAAAAGTTCAGACTTTTTCTACAACTTACTCTTCTGAGCTGAAAGATATATCATTTTAACTTATATTTGTGTGGGAAGGCATTAGAAGAAGCAGAAAGTGCCGAAGTGAATTGAAGCTATCAAAGACAAGAACGCAAGTGATTATAAATCTACGAACGAGGAGCTGTCACAGGTTGAAGAACTAAAACAGTGCTAGGTTCAGAAGGGATATTATATCGAGTCGATTTGTACAAGATTCTTATTCGCACAGAAAAGTTAGGTAATATACTAATAAAGACACAGAATAACACCTAACTTTTTTGTGTTATTACCGTTTCAATGATTGGTTATTTATCCTCTAAAATAAAGATACTTTCCTTATGTTTCCTCCTGTTGGTTTATCCTTTAATGCCTCACCCTGAAGCGACATTTTCAAACACAGAGGAATAGAGAAGATATTCAGAAACAGGGTTCTAGGTATCTTTAGTTTCGAGAACACTTATACATTGAGTTCCTTGAGAAGTCGAGAGTCATAAAAAATAGACAACGCTCTTCCATGACATACAGTTGACTACTGCCCATTATAATTCCTTCGTATGAATTCGACATTCTTCGACAAGTATCCAACGAAGAAATTATTAACCAGTTTTTGCTGCAGCTATGTCCAACGGTAAAAACTATTAAAATTTTACACCAGTTCCCACCTCCACTTGTTATATGTATTAATAATGTAACGATATTATATGTGTATTATCAAATGTATTTGATTTATTAAAAACATTACAATTCTTTTCAAATAGAACTGTAACACTGCAAAGACAGTCATATTTCTTACAAAAAGAAAAGAAAAATGAAATATGAACAATTTGGTAAAGTTTATGACATGACATTCATTTGAAGCAAATGAGTCTATGAAATTAGGAGGGACTGCGTCATAGATATTAGAAGGAATGAGTACCTCTGACTATAAACATAGTAGAAAGAGAAGCACAATAGTTAATACATAAATAACTAAGAACGTAACAAACCAGAGTATACGGATTAATTGCTACCAGTATGAGAAAGCGGACAGATTCAGATACCTTGAAAACAGTGGATGACATTAAAAGTTCCAAGAATTTACAATGTAAACAAACAGGTTTGCAGGAATTAATAACCTTGAAAGTACCATTGCTAAACATGAAATCCAGAATATGCAAACCGATAAATTAATCAATTATATTATACGAATACGAAACATGCACCTGAACATAAATAAAAGAAAATATATTGAAGTACTTTAGAAATAAAGTTCTAAGGAGAATATATGAACCACTGAAAGACTAGATAAGAAGTGAATGGCGAAGTAATAACACATCTGAAGTCTCAACCACAGGACCTCCTATTAGTCATAAACCTAACTAATAATAAGAAGAGGAATACAGCGTATAGGACGCATTCATTTCTTAAAACATAGTAGCTATTGATCCACTAAAGTTACAGTACCCAGTGTTACAGTACCCAGTTACAGTATTCAGTCGGTAACGTCGCGGACTTCGAATAGATATTGAGTCCTGCTGACGGATATCGTAACTGAGGTTTCCGAGAGTTTTCCTCAGTTTTACCAGATGAATATCGGGATGGTCCCACAACTAAGATCCTAGTCACTACCTTTTCAATCCCTGTCCTTAAAGAGTAATCGCTTAAGGATATCATCCTCCAGATATGATGGATTTAGACCATGGGGACCAGTTCAGCACAAAGAGGATGCTCGAGAAGATGAATCAACAATAATGATGATATTTATTTTAATAGATTTCTCCATGTCAATAACTGTTAAGCTCAGTGATCAGGCCAGCCTCGAACGACGCAAATAATAAACTGAAGGTGCTACTTTTTATGAACGCGACAAAATATATTCGCAAAGTAAGCCAAAACATGATCTCATTGCGATCCCAAGTTGAAACTTAATATAAATTAAGTTAATGCGTTAGTAAAGAAGGTTTAATAATTCTTCTGAATTTTTGACTCGTGCTTGTTTAAAGAAATTCAAATTTGAATGTTGAAATTGAGACAATTATGAAGGTTATTATGTTGCACCTTAAATAAAAGCCCATAGAAAATATTAGGAGCTTGTTTTAATTAATACATTCTTAACTTTTTTTAATTTAATTAATTTTGACTTGTTTTATCCATAAGCTATGGCCAATGTATTTTAAGCATGAGCGAAAAACGGTATTTCTTTGAAAATTTATAACCAATGGAGAAATGACTTTTAAGTTTTCAACAATTTGGGTGCAAAAACATAGTTATTCGCGGTGGCACTCATTAATGACATACCAAAAGATACATCCACATTTGCGTAAATCTACGGTCGTCAGTGGAGAGAATATTGCCAGTAAATTTTAGAAAAGGAAATCCTGAGGGGTAGAAAAAAATTATCGGCATACGAACCGGAAGTATGTACGTACAGTAATTATTAGGGCCCGGTTTCAACCATTTATGTGCTTTCTTTACTAACATCAATATTGTAACATATGTTTTCGTTAATCAAACGTGTGAATCCTATAGGCCCTAAAAACAGCTACAATGAGTTAAGAGCCTAAAAGAGGATAAATTGAACATTTCAGAAAAAAAAAATGACATGAAACTCCTACTGTTAAGAGGAAAACGTGCATGAATATGCATTTGTTTTCAACTTTCTTTCATTCTTTCCTGTTTCTTGTTCTTGTTCGGCCTAAGTCAAAGCTGGTTTCGTTTGTTGTTCTCATTCATTTTTTTTTCATTTGGCGTGTGGAATTCTCCCAACATATTAAGGTTTAAGATTTGATGTAAAAAGGCAGGGCACTTGATGTTACTGTAGAGATGAGATTTTTTTTTTTTGTGAGCGCTTCTCCAAGTTTTTGTTTTGTATGGTAATCTTTATTTAAATATTGAGAAAATAGGAACTTTGCATATCGATATTTTCTTCGTTGTATGTTCAGTGAATAGTTAAAACATCGACGAAAATGTATTTGCACTTCAAATGTATTTTGTACTTACAAGAGCGACCATGTTGTGATTTTCAGGGGGGGGGGGGGGGGGGCGACAGAGCCCATACACATACTGTTCTCTTTTTTTAAGCATTGATTGAAATCTCCTGCCATATCAGTATAATTTTCTCTGGCTAGGGAGTAGAACGCCCCCCTTGCCCCCCTGATGGGAGCCTTGGCTACTTATTTAGTTTTAATGCATATTTGCTAGAAAAAAATAAAATCCTAAAATGAGCTAAACGAACTTCCTATCAAGCCTAAAACAATGTAACATTTCTAAAAATCCGGACCCTAGTAAAAGTAATTAAAATTCTTTCGGAGGTTAGAAATGTTCCTTACACATACTTCAAATAAACGCGGAATATTGTCAGAAACAGGAAAGCTCGTAGTACTAGTTAGCGCTAGTAGATGGCAGACCTACCACGATTTCTTCTGCCATCACGTGGCGAAGTGGAGAACTAAATTAGGACATTAAAAAGAAATATAGAATGCAAAATAGTCCGTTTTCACTACCTAATTATAGCTGAAGGAAAGAAATTACTTTTAATAATAATTAACAACATATATTTTGGGATGTTCCTGGTATATTGTAATCGATCAGTAAGTACACAATTTCTTTATTTCAACTTTGATATTTTGTTTAATTAATACTCGAGGAAGGGTGGTTTAATAGGGTTATGTAATTACAAGCTTAAGTATCTTGGAAGACACTGAAACAGAGGGGGAAAGGTATGAAGTAAAACAAGTGGATTTTTACTAAAAAACAATAAAAAATTTAAAAAGCAGAAGCAGGGAAAACGCTTTGATGGCGATGAAAAGGAAACGTTCCCTTCTCGATTATTGCTTAACGGTGTGAAAATTTAATAACAAGAGAGTGGCTACCCTTCTTTTGAGAGAAGAAATCCCGCTAAAATATTGTTTCTCGTTTCATCTTTTGCCGCTAGAGTGAGCAATCATCTTTTACAAACAAGTAAACCTCCTTAAACTTTCTTTATCAATGTTCCAGCAAAATGCTCCCGTTCGTTCAGCTTGCTTTCTTAAAAGATTTACTCTTTCCTTAATTTCACTTGTTCTCTTTTGTTTGGTAAATAATTAATCCATTAAAGAGATTAATGCTCACAAATCTTGTTTATTGTTTCAAGATTATTATTCTTGAAGGTCTTTTCGCTGGCCATAGTTCATAATTTACATATTCGTACTCAGTTATTAGTCATATTGTGTCTAAGGGAAACTTCAAAAGAAAACTAGAAACTTAATCCTGATTAGCAGAGCACACGAATTTACAGGCACTGTTTCTTTCAGGCATGATTTCGGGGGATTTCCAACCCCACCCTAGTCTCAACACTTGTATTACTCATAAGTATACTGAAATACGTATATAATAGCACATTCTATAAAGATTGTTCATGTTCTTTTGAGGTTAACTAAGGAAGTACGACATATTGTTAAGTAACATTATTGTTATTTTATGTTTTAGTACACTGGAGCCACTATATATTATAATTTTCGTGAGCCCCCCCCCCCCCCACGTGCCCCACCTAACGAAATCTCCTGAAAGAAACACTGCTTACAGAAAACTGCTACAATCCAACCGATGTCACAGTTATTAAAAAGTATTTTTTAAATTATTGTACCATAATGTTCTGGAGAAGGGGGGGGGGGATCAACCTTTTGCTGTCGGCGGGCCATATTTATTTATTCCGCGAGAGGTGTCCAAGCTTTTTCGATTGCGGGATCATAGGGGGCCTATTGAGCTCATAACAACACATTTTTTATAATCTTTGTTTTCGAAAATACGAGAATATTTCTTATTTTCCTGATATTTGCTCTGGTTCGATTTTTATAAATTTCTGAAATGATTCCAATTTTAACTTATCTTATCACTGCCAAGCAACGGAACCTTAGGGTCATTCCATTCAAAGGGGTCCAGTATTCACTAAGTTGGTTGCTCGACATTTTTTTTATAATGTTTTGTGTGTGGTTACCTTTTAGTAGTTTAAAACCACAATCCCCCCCCCCCCCCCCCTCCTTCATTTGGTTTGGTTATGGTGTCCATATTTGCGTCATGGTGCGCACCAAATTCTCAGCATGCAGACAGGCATTTACGGAAACCTCAGCTTAGATAAGGCGTCGCTTCCTGGATTCAAAACTATTTTACTCAGCATGCTACAGGCTAGCTCTACTACTACTCCATATTGTAACTCTAATGTGGGTTCCAAAATGCAGTTGGACAATGGACAAACTTCTATATAAAAGGCATTCTTTCTGTGACTTATAAATCTGTTTGGAGTCACACACGGTATATCTGTGAAAATTTCAGATTCCTACTTGGTCCCCCATAAGAGATTTTCAACTTCAAACTTTGATAAAATATTAGAAAATCATATACTTAAAAGCCTCCATAGTGTAGAAAGGAAATAAGTCTCAGACTTAAAATTTTGTAGGGATTGACTACAATACTCTGTGTGTCCCCAAACAGATTTTAAAGTCACAGGTGATCTTGAAAATGTAATTTTTCCATTGTCCAACAGCAGTTTGGAACCCAAATTATAGTTACAACATGGAGTCGTAGTTACCGCTTATAACTAGACCGTAGCATGGCGACTAAAATAGTTTTGAATCCAAAAAAGCTACGACTTATCTGAACTAAGAAATTGAGGTTTCCGTAAATGCTTTCATACTGAGAATTTGGTGCGCACCATGATACAAATATGGCCGCCGTAGTCGAACGAAGTGAAATAGTAAAAAAAAAGTGTTTTTTTTTTAACTGTCATTATCTAAGGGTACTTACACACCAAACATTGAAAGAATTAGGAATAGTCGAGCGGCCAGTGCTGGACCGCTTAAAATGGAATGACTCATTATTTACTTCGATTCAGCACTACAGTACTACTATTGACTCTAAAACCTTCAAATTCAGAATGGCTTTGGTAGATTTCATGAAGATTTCCAAATTGTTGCCTAAAATGACATAAAAGTATGAAACCAACGTCTACGTAACATAGTCATAAATAGATTTTCAAAACTGCACCTGTAGTCTCAACTCTCAATGTCTGTAGTCCGCCGAAGGATTTCCTTTTGAAAAAGATCTCATTAGAAAAAGGAATAAGTGTACTTTAAGGGGGTGAAATAAAATCAGTGGATATACACTTATTACAGTCAGGAGGGGGCATAATATACCAATTTAAACTATTGCGAATCGCTTTGAGTATTATAAGTCATATTTCAAGACTACAGTACAAGAAGTATGCCTGTAGTTATTGTAATTGCACTCTGGAGAATGTATATCCGGAGAACCAATTAGCTGTTAGTTTCCGGAAGCAGATAATTCGAATGACAGATATTATCTGGAAGTTCTCACAACGGATCATTACATCCACAAGTCCACCCGAGTAGGTGTCATGCAAACTATCGTCATCCAATATCAAGAATAAGGTTATCGTCAGAATATTCTTGGTCTGCATCTTCCGAGCTATACCGGTATTGGTCATCCGAACTTGCACCTTGTTGGTATATTAATTTTCTTAATATTCTTCCTTTCTCCATTCAGACTATCCTGACATCAATCAGAATGACCAATATATATGAATAAACCGGATAATTAGTAAGTATATAATTCGGAGTTTGGACATCCGAATCATTGGAAGTTCATATGCCGATAATACGGATAGGAAATTGGAGAGACGGTTATGAAGTATAGCCGGAAGGAAATAATCAAAAGCTACCGGATATCAACAACGCAGAAGTGCGAATGAGCAATTCCCACAAAAAATCTGAAGACGGTTATCCAATTTGGATGACTTTCGCTTGGATGCAAGAAGGTTTACCAAATTATCCTTATGACAGAAATCCGGATAATTCGAGAAACAAATATCCGTTTTATTCATAAGGAAAATTGAAAATTCGAGCATCTACAAAGTTCGGATATGTCGGCATACAAACAACGTTATAAATTGTTTTTTAAGATTTATTTATATAGTCAATGAGTTACGAGTTATATCAACCTTAAATAGAATAATCTGACTGTTCCGCCAAAACAAAACAATTTGCCCGACTCTGACTCATCGATCTACGGCCACTCATAAATTCTTGGTCTCTGTCTACATTCTTAACCTCTGCAGTCTTAATACCCACTCAAAATAACTGAAATGTTATGAGTAGGATGTGTTTTTACCGGTATATGCAAAGTTCAATATCTATAGTCAGGGACAAAAAAATGGAGTACGTAAAAGCCACCAGCATACAACAGTAAAATTGAGTGTATAGTCTGTAACGATATTGTTGGTAAGCCCTGAAACTCACTTCATTTGCAGAAAGTAATAAATGGGTTTTTAGATGTGGATATAGAGACTTAAAGAAACAAGATAAATGAATGTCGAATTTTAATAAAATCTGTACGCTTTAACTTCTTCCTTAATTTGTATTTATGTAAATAAACAATAAAGAGAAGAAGATGAGAAAGCAAGAACTCTTATGCGTGTAAATATTAGTTATCAAACCCTTCCTTCCTCTCATACCAGAGGAAGGACTCCAAGTAGAATCACATAAGGAGTTACAAAGAAGAACAACTGATAAGGAAGAGTGCATGGGAGGCATCTATATAATAAGGAGAGATGAAGAAGTGTTTAAGAGGAAGGAAGTGCATATCAGACCAGACCAGAGTGGACTGAAATATTAGAAAAGGAAAATAAACGATAGAACCACACGTAATGGATACTTAAAAGACAACCGAGGGAGGGGAAGAATAGAAAAAAATATTATCAACGTTGTATGAAAAGGTGGTAACAAATCTATGATAAAACTGTCGGCAAGTGTTGCAAATACTTTTCAAGATAACGGATGAAGTTTCAGATAACGGGAACAAAATATTTTTCAGTAAAATTAACGTAGCGTTTAATTTAAGACGATCTAAGGTGATTATAATTGGTTTGAGTTCAGTCTTCAATGATGAATGTTGAAGAGCATTCATAACGGTTAATAGGGTGCCATATGATCTCATCTCAGATTTTTATTTTATTATATTAAAGTTAAAAACACGATATTTTTCAAAATTTTCAATAAAGTTCCAAAACATAATATTTTATTCCAAATATAATCAAACGGTCTTTTAAATTATGTTTCCTAAATCATGTTGGGAGATAAGAAAATTGAACGTTTTGCCACTAGACGGTATAGAATGGAAAAATATGCATAGATTTGCCACAATAATGGGTTTCCATCAAAATAAAAAAAAAGCCGGGATATTTAAAAGAAACAAATCGATTGAAAACCAATTCAGCATACTGCGAATATTTCTTTGAGCCACCCTGTATGCATAATACAAATGCAATCAAAATTCGAGCTCATAGAGATTAAAATTTATTTATCCCTTAGTAAACTGTAAGACAAAATGAAGACATACGAAAATTATTCTCCGATTAGGCCTAATACTTTTCGAGTACTCCAAGGGATAAGAATGAGAAGGATGCAACGCTTCAAAGGACATAGTAGCGACAATAGGGTATCTATGGTAAAAGTCAAATGAGGTGGTGATTCGGTCACAACGAATCTCCAACGCAAGAATTCATGCACGCAACATTGCGAAATTCCATTTCCTATCCTTTTGTTCCGCATTCCGTCTGGTTTTCTCTCCTAATCTAAAGCTACATGATTAAATAAAGGTGCTGCGACCACATTTGCCTTTACATTTGATTAAAACAGTATCTGTATGACGATAGATGGGACAATGGAATATTCGTCTATAACATTCCAGACCTGGGAATTATTCTCTTGGGGAAGAAAATTATTTCCTTTTTCAGACGCTTTACATTTTCATTGAAGAGAATAATGATAATAAAAACTTTGTAATTTGGGGTCATTTTAGTAATTATAAACTTCGCCCCGTCACGATGCCATTAGCTGTTAAGTTTTAAAATCCACAAACATCCACCCCCCATCCGGAATTTGAACCCAGAACCTTCGAGACGCTGGCCTGACACCTCAGACTGCACAACCAATAGTACTTGCCGCACGACTATCACGTTTGGCAATGATCTAAAATAATTCTCCCTTAGAGATCGAATCCAAATCTGAAATTTGGTTTTAAATGTAGTCAATAGTCTCATCTATCGTCACAACCTGAGAAACCTTTTGCTACCAAGTATTTCGATAATCAACATGCACGGCAGTGCATGAGCCAAGTTCTTCACGTCAGAAAACGTTAGCACTGCCAGAAGCATGTTATACAGGAACAAGAGTTTATGGCAAAATCGACGATTTGGGGGCCCCGTAAGAAAAAAGATGTTAAAGATAGGAATATGAGCTTTCGCCGTTAAGGAGATATGGTAAATATGTGCAGATGTACAAAATTTCATATTCGTATCTCAAACTATGTTCTAGTTGTGGACCCCTGAAATTGCACATTTTAGGCTAACTGACTCACTCACTCACTGACTGACTGACTCACTCATCATATTGTTTAGGGTGTTTGGAGTAAGCTAGAAACATGAAATTTGGTATGAAGGTAGAGGATGATAAGTAGATATAGGAAAAATTCCAACATTTTGAAAAGGTCGCCATCTTGGATTCAAAATGGCCGCCAAACCTAAAATTTCAAAGAATACACAGCCTAAACGGCTAAAGATAGAACAGTGAAATTTGGTATGAAACTACATCGTTAATAGCAAATTAAGAAAACTTTTTAAAAATTTGAAAAAGTCGCCAACTTGAATTCAAAATGGCCGCCAACCCTAAACTTTTAAAGAATACACAGCCTAAACGGCTGCCGCTAGAATAATGAAATTTAGTTTGACAGTACAACATTATTTGTAGATTATGAAAATATTACAAAATATCTCTAAAGACGCCATCTTGGATCCAAAATGGCGGGCGTCATAAATCCATTTTCCAACTGCTTGAGCCAGAGATACGAAATTTGGCATAATGATGTATTATCAAGAGTAGTTTAGGAAAACATAACAACGTTTTAAAAAATTCACCATCTTTGATTCAAAATGGCAGCTGAAATACCATTTTTCACATCGTTCGAGATAGAGAAATGAAATTTGGTATGACAGTGTATCATCACGAGTATGTCACGAAAATATAAGAAAACGTTAAAAATGTGTCCATCTTTTATCCAAAATGCCCGCCTAAGCCCCACTTTATAATGACTGAAGCTAGAGAAACGAAATTTGGTATGAAGGTGTACCATTACGAGTAGGTTAGAATAAATTCGGCTCGTCTCCCCTACTAGGTTACAGTTCCCAGCTGGAGCCTGATTGCAATAAAGGGGTGCGCCCCAGCGAGGCCATCTTGGAATTCTGGGGGCAGCGCCCCAATGAGGCGAAGCGAGTATATACATTACACAAGTGTAAAAAGCTGCGAAATACGAGCAAAAGCACCAGGGGTGCAAACTGTCCAGTCAACTCCTTCAACCTTAAAAAGTGGTGAAATGGAATATGGATGAGCCTAGTTCCTCGTGCCAACTTCCAATACTCCTGCGTGTCCCACCAAGTTTTACTCGTCATAAACGTTAGCATTGCCAGGAGCATGTTATACAGGCAGAATGTGGACGTTTCCCCATTCGGACGCAGCGCTCTGGAGTATGAGGGGATATCTGCA
>JAGDQP010046585.1:3640-15257 GCA_022664845.1 Lepisma saccharinum
ATATATATATATATTCAGCTCTTTTATGATCTGATTTTAAAAGAATTATCCAACTAGGGAAAGATTTCGAAAAAATCTATGCAAATATTTGTGGATACAAAGGAGCTTGTATGTTGGTGAGTATTTTTTGACACAATTGTGACACAATACTACTGTGACATACCAAAACGGAAGATCCTGATGAAAGCTATCCATTGACGTAATTAGCTGACTGTTATTCCCTTAGAGTTTTGAGAAAATGGATAACTACTACACTAAGGGGTGCTGAGAATACCCTACCCAGAAGCGAATCTTAAACCGGGTCAGTTTTGGTGATCTGGTTACCCGACCTAACCCGAAGATAGGTGTGACCTGATTGCCCCGGTCTTGGCCAAAGTGGCCTGGCTGGCGGTGACAAGGTATTGACCCAAATGACCAGACTGACTTGGTGATCCGGCAACCCGATGTTAGAATACTGACCACATGACTACCTCAGTCGGCGGTTATTTGCACAACACGGAAGGTATTTTTGTTCTTTCCGGGGATATGAGACTATTTCCATATAAAGATCACAGGAAATGATCCATCCATGTATGGCCAAATTGAAACAAGAATGCCATCCGTTTGCTCTTTGAAGGGTCTCTTTAACGAATTATCTCATTCATGAAGACACTTTTGGATAGAGCAGGTTTGAAGTCATCCATGACGCCTTAGTTCCGATGTTAATAGTATTGAAAATATCAAGCTCTTAAAGTTTATTTTCCCACAATTTCGGCACCGTATAGCGCCGAAGCGATGCATTTGTGCACCCTCAATGGTCTATGATTTCCTTCTTATTTTAATTTCAGGAATCTCGTGAGATGTTTTTGTTGTTGTTATTTGCAACACCCTGTATAAATGTATAGGATGGGCCACAAAAAGCCAGCGCGAGGATATTGGCGTTCGCTGCACTGTCCAGAAAGACGTATTATAGACCCGTACTTTTCGAAAGCGCTCTTATTCGGATGCATATCTCGAGAATTTAGAGCAGCTACGCCGAATTGACCAAGGAAAACAACAGTATGTTTCTTTCTACAGGATATAATAGGGCAATACATATGAGTGCCATGGCTGATGGACTCAACTGCTCATGAGTGCCATGGCTGATGGACTTATATACATAACTGCTAATGCTAATGAGTATCGCGTTGTCCTGATCTGTCGACATGCGATATTTTATCTCTGGACCCACCTGAACGATATGGTCTACGTGTATAATCCTCAAACTAGCCAAGAGATGAAGGAGAGAACATTCACAATGTCATTTCCAATATTGATCAGCCGACCAGGTAGCCGTGTGGTATAAGCCGTTGTGGATTTTAACTAGCTGTATAAGGGCCAAATCGTGACTGGTCGAAGTCATAAGCTCTGACGCATACAAAATAAAGTTTTACCAATAATGCTCACTAATTTGACGACAGGTATACCTGCACAGATTCACATGCATAGAAGGCTGCATTAACGCAGAAGGACATTATTGTTTCTAACATATGCTGTAAAGGTAAGTGCAAATATTTAATTTGTTTTCCTGATACAGATGTTGATGGACTGTGTTTTCTTGTCGTATATAATGGGCTGGTTTACGAAAATTATGTGATTCTCATTTATAGAATATCTTGCTTAGATTTAAAATACTAGTCTATAAAATTTAAAATACTAGTCAGTCAGTTTTAGTTTACAGAGTGAGTGTATACTTTACAACAAAACTTTTTCATTGTTAATTACCAGCAATATGAATATTTGTTTCCGAACGAATATTTGTTTCATACAAAGACGTTTTTTTTAAAGTTTGCTAAATTATTTAGTAAAACATATTAATGTCGTATCGCTACCCACACTCCTGCATGACAAGCGACATATTACAGCTGGTTATTCTTCAAGGTTATTTTAATTTTTCAGCCATTAGGAAATATATGCAGCAGGAGTGAATGTGAAATAATTTATACATGTACGTTTAGGTACTGGGAGAGGGTGGAATGGTCTTCTATTAATTATCTTCTGTTCCCCTGATACCGAACGAGCCCCCATACTAACGATGTTATCTTAATGCCGAGTTGCTTTACCACTTCCCTTCGTCATTTCTGGCTAATTTAATCCCTCTCAATTATTCTTCTGCCTTAGCCACTTTAAATTTTTGCATAATATCTTCAACCTCTTCATGTTACTATTTCTTTTCCTGCTGTAATCTTTCTTGCTTTTCGATTAATCCCCATCTCCCTCGTTCACTGAGTTATCAAAATGTTCCTTCGTCTAAAACTTTTTCCAAATTCATCGTCGACTTTTTCTGTTCTGTGAACAGACTCTCGAACCTTTTTTCCCCCCTAAGTTTCTGACTACTGAGATTATTTTCCTTCTGGCATTTTCATTCTCTCGAATCATCCTAACTTTCTATCGTTTCTTTCTGCTCTCCCCCCACCACCACCACCACCCTTATCCCATCAGTACATTGTTAGATTTATTTCCTAAATTCTAATTTTGTCTACTTTTTGTATGTGTGGAGTGAGTATCTTCGCTTCTTGAAATATTATTACTTCATTATAGCACAGTTGTACTCTTTCGAACCTGCACCAAAGATTTATTTAACCATTGTGATTGAATAATTTCAAAAGTACTTGAGAGTTGAAGACATGCTTGAACTTTGAATCGAATGATATGGAATTAAATCACTTTGTAAACTGTTTAACAAGTTTCGTTAATGATTAATAAGAGTTTTTAATTCTAAATACCTTACGTTTCTCTATCTCTATTTCAGAAATATTCAATATACTGTATATATTGGGAATTGGTATAGGATATCACCAAACAGGAGAATCCTCAAACCTCAAACGCAAGTATTGATCTGAGTGCTGAAAAGGAATAATATTCATTTCCACAAAAATAAAGAAGCATTAATAAAAGACCCAAGTCACTAGCTAGTTCACGTGCTTGCATTTTGTGCATAGTTATGTAAATGTTCTCTGCTTCTATGTTGTATGAGCAATCACTAAGTCCTAATCTAAGCACAACTCAAACAACACACATCCTTTCATCGCATAAGGAGGAATTTCCTGAGGGGATGCAGTGATTCATCAAGACAATCCTTGAAATGCTGATGGAAAGAGAACAAGAGAGAAAAAAGGATACAAATAGACAAGTAATTCACTTAGTACAAGGGATGTGCGTTTGTGCGATCTTGTGTGGTGAAAATTTGGAGGGCGGATTGGTCTGGTTGCAGGAAGCTGGACTAATTTGAGGAACCGGATGGAGGATGATCCCCAGAGAGCGGTAACCATCGATCAGAAAGTGTAGGGTAGGGATAGAAAAGGAAATGGGAACAACTGGGTAGGGATCAAAACCAAGATAAAGCAGTGAAAGGTCTTGATGACTCTCCAGACAGAAAAAGATAGAGTGAGTTTGTCTTCCTTCTTACCCCTTTCTGCAACTTCCTGCTTGATGTTCCCAAATCCAAGCACAAATCACAAAAAGACACTGGGATTGTGTACTACTCAAAACGAACCGAATGTTCCTTTACTGCTATTTCACATTATCTTCAAACAAAGTAATTTCTAAGTAGAACCCAAGCACATTGAAAAATAAAGAAAAAATAGTTATTTATTACGACATTTCGTCAACCACGGTGCGGGGTTAAGATCTCCATTATACAAAATGTTTTAAACCTCAGTGTTAACGTATTTTCCTTCAATCTCCAGGGGGCCTTATAAGGAATTTACCTTATCTGTTTTAAGGTTACATTTGCATATACTAATGAAATACTAAAACAACTTCTCAGTAAAACCAGATTTTTATTCAGATATTTTATGTGCAAAATATGGAAACTTTCTAGGGAGAATAATTACATATAGAGATGTATGTTTTGAGGTAGCAGGAAATTTATCAAAAAATCATTTTCCTTAAACACACCAGGTCGGTTGCCACCAGAAAAGGACACCTGTATGTATCGACACATTTGTAAACAGTTGTCAGAAACACGAAGCAATGGAAGAACATGAAACACATTGTTAATTTTTCAGTAAAATATAATCAAATTTGTGAAATATTCATTCTACATAATTTCTATGCCACTCTTGCTCATCAAACCGCCTATTTTTACCTTTTCTACGCATTTCACATCTGTTCGGAACTTGCCACATGACAGTCATGAATCCCAACGACTCAGGCCTTGGACAAATCATTGGTAAGATGAGAGCAACCTTCTCTAGAACAATCTCAAAGTCTCTGGACAAAGCTTTCACATGCGTATCCTAGCACTGTTTGGGGAATAGCAGGCATCTGCCTGACAATAATCACCTTGAACCCCTGTGTGGTGCAAGGTTTGTGGGGGAACACCTTTGGCGTTTGTCACTCCCAGAAATACCGTCGGAATGTCGCATGTTTTTAAGAAGTACATTAGTTTTTGTTTTCTTTCTTGTCCTGTCGGCAATATCAACCTTGATTCTTGTCATCTAGTTTGCTTGATTCAACCTTGTTTACAGTTTCTTGGCTCGATTTGCTAAACTTGCAATAATCCCACTTGTCAAAAAACAAGCTTGATTCAATTCTGAGTCACGTCCTAACAAATGGCTATGTAGGACTGATGTTTCCCTATAGACATAAAGTAAGTCCCTATTGACATTTTATAAGAAAATAAGGCCCCTTCTCGTTTACTCACTTTGTTTTCTCGGAACCTTTGTAATGGATTTTAATTATAGAAACACAGTAAAAATTCTATTATTTCGTGTGAGACAGTTAAACGGTGCTTTCTTTCTTTCTATGGTGATATATGGGTACACTTAATTTATAGTGTATTCTGTACAAATTGTCTGTAGCGTGTTACCGATCTGCCGTAACTCAGTGATAGAGCGTTAACTTGGCATTCGTGCGGTCCTGGATTCAATCCCCGCTGCTGACCATCCTGACAGGTTTTCCCAGGATTTTCTTTAGTTACACCAGGCAAATGTCGGCATTTAACCTTCAAATTAGGCCTTAGCCAACTCCTTCCCGCATCCTTCTACTACCATATCCCGTCCTGAGACTTACATGCTTGAAGATCATAACGGTGTTGGACCGTTTCATAAAGTAGGCTACATTATCCGTGTTGGAAATGATTGTCTTTGATAAGTACAAACATACAGTAAATACTCCTGACTACAGCTGGATAAATTGTGTGGTTGTCCGATTTTCCTCTTTGCGCAACTATTTCCTCAAAGTAACATTCTGATTGGTGTACAATTTTGTTCAGTAGTGTGACTACAATTTTGCCCTCCCCCTGCAAGCATGGAAATTATTAAGGCCCTTGTCCTAGGGGTCTTCTAGCAGCATCTTGTACATGTAATTTCTGAAAATTCTTGTCTCATGTAGAAACCACACTACACACCAACTGTGCAGAACAGTGTTGCCAAATTTCTAAACCGGAGATTCTCTCACGACTGCGTGAAAATTCCCGTGCAGGCTAAAAATCTTCTCCCTTTTTACCAACTATGAGAATCTTATCATGTTCGCTAAGTTTCCCATTAACTCATTTACATTTATTTATATGTCGCTTGTACGGTCCCTTGGACACCTGGACCCCACGCAACGCTGGGTCTCGCGGTATTGTATCATATTTACGCCACTGGTTTTGTTTTACAAGTCGTAATGTATTTACTTATTCATCAGAAGTTCAACATTTTCGTTGCATTCGTGGTACTGTTTTTATTAATAATTGAAATTAGTTGTTTAGATTAGTTCAATACGTGAATTCTGCGGTTGTGTTCTATTAAATCGTCCAAAGTTTAGAAATATATTATTCATAGTTGATGAACCCGAAATGGTACCTTTCCGCACGAAAGAAACCAGAAAAGACAACAGTAAAGTATGGAACATTCCTTACTTTTTTCAACACAATGTCCACAAAAGCATAAAATAATCGAAGTTCTGGTATGCATTGCTTCCAGAATAATGATTCCAATGCACTAATGTTTGGACTATAAAAAATACTCATTATATTTACTCTTAAGATTTTCTCAGACTCACACTAACTTGGTATAAAGTAACTCAAAGACAATAGATTTTATTGCTTATTGCTGAATATATAATTCAAACATCAAAACCAGAATGCTTTCCTAATACTGAAAACGTTCCGGATCCTTAGTTGAACAGCTCCCAAGTTCCAACACTAATACATGTACACGTAAATAGTCCCATTTTTCTAGTATGATTTATATTACATCGCACATTCTGGGAGATCCCGGGTTTTGGATCCAGCTGAACCCAACGGACAAACACCCCTCGTATTCCGTGTTTTAATCATCAACAACAAACATTAGTGCTTTCTGAAAATACATTGTATTTCTAGAAATGCAAATCCGCTTATGTCTTTTTTTAATCTATTTTTTTTTGTAACAAAACTTCAATCAACAACTGTGTGAGCCGTCAATTATTTACGCGGGTTGTTTTATAATAAACTACGCCCCTTTCCCTGAACAACCATTATCGTACCTCCATCTATTTCATCTATTTACACAAATAAATCAGCATAAATCTGAGAAAGGAAAATAATTTGACCACAAGTTAATCCGTGGTTCATTGTGTGCCAATATGAGCTTATATCTTTCAATTACGTTCGTTGACTGTGGTAAAATAGCATGCACATCCGTGTATTAATTAATAGATAACGTTAATGTACAAATGAGTATATTTTAAAAAAAGAATTGTAAACTTGGCTGCAAAATTTTCGATTCAAAATGACACATTCCGCATTCGGTGTAACACAACACAGACAAGCTTTTTAATAACATTATGGCTTTTGTGACTTTTCAAAAAAAAATACTCACTAATAAATAGTTGAAATTACAATTATACAGCAGCCCGTAGATTTTGTTAATTTAAAGCCTTAACCTTTTTGTACGAAACGCATAGAATGATGCTAAACAGTGATAGATCTAAGAGCTTAAAAGAGAAATACTAATAGGTTTTCCCATCTTTTTTGATTCTCATCGACTATTCGAAAAATCATTGCTGATAAATTTTCACAGACCTATTCAATAGACCTATATTCGATCGATTTCAAGCGTTTAACTCCAAATCTAGACATATATCCAGACACATTTTGCATATCCAACTGTAAGGAAAGTGTTTGGATACAATCCCGAACTTACAAAAGAATCCTCCAATCTTAAAAGGATGTAACAATAAGTAAAAAATCATATTCAGTACGGAAGATAACCATTAGCATTATTACAGTTTTCAAATTTTTGGAAGTCATATCTCTTTGTTGACGTAATAAGCCTAAATGCATAACCCCCAAAATTCATTTTGTTTGACAGAAAACTGTGATAATACTAATGGTTTTCTTTTAAACTGAAAAAAAAAAGAAGTTTTTGACTTAGTTCCTTTTAACATTGAATTACAGTTTTCTCCTACAAACAGAGCGTAAAAGAAACCAAGAAATATGACACATTTTTATGGAGTAGGCCTATATTAGCTCCATGGTCTCGAATCTATTACCGATCCAGAGTTTGGTCTATACTGTTGCAGCTTATAGCCAACAGCTGCAGTTTAACTTTTCGTACTTCCCCCTGATGCACACGAAATTCCTTTGCTGTTATTTCCCTTTAATGATCCCACGTAAAGTTTTCATATTTTACAAAATTAGTTCCCTAATTCCTTTCTTCATTTACACATATTTAATTATCTAATACAGCGATAGTTTTATTTTAAAAATTTGAGGGGGGAAGAGGGAGTAAAAACTAACAGCGACTGAGGCGTTGCCGCTCGACTATAGCAACCCGAAGTGAGAGAAGGACTGCAGCGAACTCGGTTTCGTTTTCTTATTTAGGGTCAAACCGGCATCGCTGTTTCCATAAAAGCAACAATATAGGCGGCACTTAGACGGTGACTAAATAAGGCACTGGTCGTTACTTCCTCTTCCTTTGGAAACGGATAAAAATAAAGATGGCCAGTAGCTATAGATACTGTAAAGTTTAATTTAAATCCATGGATAACAAACTAAAATGTCTATAAGGCCTGAAACATAATGTAAATACTTTGTACACATATTCTGCTAAAAGGCTGTAAGCAGGAAAGTTGGTAAAATGGATTGGCGAACACTGTTAAGCATGCCGACCTCGGTAGTTGTGTGGAGTAGGGTGCTGAGCTACTTTCCACGAGGTTGCGGGTTTGACTCCCGCTTGACGTATGGATGTTTGTGGATTTTAACATCATTGCACTCCGGGGTCCTCACGATAACCACAAATATCAATTTAATCATTAGAAACCACTTTTTGAAGAACTAGATCTGAAATGTTCCAATGGGACGTCTGAATGTTTCACGTAAAACTTCCGTTATGTTAGCATTCCGATACCTAAATAAAAGGAAATATTTATATAGAACGTGGGCAACTTACACAGACATTTTTAAAAAAGAAACAATGTCTGAAATGTTCTAATGAGACATCTGAATGTTTCACGTAAAACTTCCGTTATGTTAGCATTCCGATACCTAAATAAAAGGAAATATTCATATAGAACGTGGGCAACTTACACAGACATTTTTAAAAAAGAAACAATGTCTGAAATGTTCTAATGAGACATCTGAATGTTTCACGTAAAACTTCCGTAATGTTAAAATTCCGATAAATAAAAGGAAATATTCACAATGCACGTAGGCAGTTTACACAGCCTTGATTGCAGGAACATCAATACGTCAACATTCGCTAACTAATTTGTTTCTGAACAAAGGGGTAATGGAAAGTCATAATACTTTGTTCTATACTTCACCCAAGAACACAATTCAATACAATTAATGTCCAGCAATCTTTTCGAACATAGTCACGGAAGGAACCTGTTCAATAACCTCATATCAAAGATATTTATGAAAGCCCCCATTATTTGCTGTAATCAACCAATGCGTTTATTGTTCCTGGTGAGGAACGTAAACCCCGTATGGAGAAAGGTAACTTTGGACCGATAATTACGACAAAAGGGAGGCTTGCGTGGTCGTATTAAGATAATCGAGACATTGGTGATAAGTTCTCATGTTGTCGAGAAAAGCAGTAAACCAAAAATAAATAAAAAAAGAAAGAAATAAAGAAAAAGAAAATGAAAACAGGAATCAGAGTCTCGCGCCTGGAACATTTGATGATCTTCAACCCTGCCCTTTTCACATCGCAACCACCAATCATTTGCCACCGCCAGCAATGGTGTGGGTCGTGAAATGTGTTTTCTGGCGGCTGGTCAAGAAAAGTGAGTACCACAAGAAGGTTTTACGTGTACAATTTGGAACGTTTATAGACCTGCTTTTATGTACAAGAACTAATTACGTCTCAAAGATATCTTCGGATCATTTCTTCACTCTGCGTTTCATGATGCTGTTTTGATACACTTGATCACACATAATGCCGACCGGTTTTCGTTCACGCTTTTTCCACCCGTATTAGTCCCCACCTATTTGTGAATTGTTTTTCTTTATTTCCTTCTCATCCGCCCCCTCTTCATTCCATCCACCTGGTTTAATATCAAAATTCAGTACGGGGATTTACAAAGGCCTTTATGTATGGTGACCATACGCCCTATTTTTTTCTGGACAGTCCCGGTGTCCCGAAAAAAAATATAAAAAATGGGCGATGCAGTTTAAGTTGTATACACATTTGCAGTAAACCTGATATCAAACTGCTTTAGTCTTCAAAAAAATTGTTGGGTAACAGTTGATTTACTGTAATTTAAAGATGTTTAGAGAAATCATAAAAGAAAGTGCTAACAGGTTTATAACAATCATTTCCGGCACTGAACTTGTCTTGAAAAACCTACGTATATTATGACTTCATTTTTAGTGGTGCTAAGTTCCAACTGATTATAAAGTTGCTGCTATTTTCTATAATTTCCAAAGTCATGTTGTTTTTAATAAAACGTAACTTTTAAGCTAAACATGTAGTCTTAATAAAAACCTTTTTCTTGGATTGACCTTCAAACCGCCCACAATTCGCGATGGGGGATCCATTAGATCTCAGTCAGACCTTTCCGAATTGTGACTAATAAAGTATTGTCATAGTACCTATATGTAATATTTTCTCTCATCTGCCCAAAAGTGTCTTTGTAACACAAACTATAATTAATTTTATAACATTTTAAATTGGGGAATTGTCAATTTGTTTGTATATACTATAAATTTATGATTTTCCATCTGATATACTAAAAAACGTTAATATTTCAAATAAGATGCTTTTCTTTTCGAAACTTCCGTTTTATGTTGAACAGTAAATAAAGTCCAGTATCCAAATCAGTACTTTATGGTATTGTGAACATTTATTTTCAATAAGCAACGGAACAGGAACTATAAAACGGAATGTTAGGTAATTTGGACATATTGTCGTAACCCCGGGGCCCCTATTAGTGATAACTTCCTGATATTTGATAAAGTCGTCTGCCATTTCGGATTACAGTAGTTGAGCTTGACATCAGAAAGAAGAGCGTAGGAGAATTATTGTTAAATATCTGAAGGAAAGTAGATTTACAAGCGCTAGGTATTGCATTCCTTGAATATAGAAGACATGAATGACAGAGTTGTCAGAATGCCAGACAATGACATTCCCATCCCCGTGGTCTAGTGACTAAGACCGCAGACTTCGGATAAGCATTGAGGAGGTGGAACAGGTTCTTTCCAGCTCACGTTGGGCATCCTAACTAAGGTTTTATAGGTCCCACAAGCAAATGCCGGGATGGCACCTACAAAATGTGTCCTTCCTGTGGAGTCACCTTCTCATTTTTTCCTCTACATCAATGGTAAATTAGTTAGACGTGACCACCCGTAGCCGTAAGGTGACGTAAAAGCCAGAGATTTGAAATTTCATTTTTTTTTTACTTCAGTGTCCTTTAGTACTTCAAAACAAAACTCATAATTAGCAAAAAACTTTGTGATTTAATGCCAGCGCACTACTTACTGTTCCTTCAAATTTAACTTTACTTGAAGGTGTTGTGATGGGTCTCAGCCCCTCTGGACTCTTCCCTGTCTACATCCCATCACCACTCTTTATCTTCTTCAATTCTCTCATTTTACCTTAATCTATCTAAAGGTTTGCACCAATCCTCCTTATTTTTCTTCATAGTCATTACAGGTAGATTAATTAATTCATTTAACTCACTTCTCTTTAATTTTGTTTAATTTCAAAAATAGCAACAGAAAGGACAACCAAATACAAATTTCTGTTTGTAATACTTGGTAAACCAACTTGGTAATTCATTAATTTATTAACGCAATAAGCAATGATAAAAGAGTTGAAACGTCTGAAGATTATGATGTGCAAATGTGTAAGCAAGCAATGTCAGTTCAAAGACAACATTATCTGACTGCCAGGTTAAAAGATCAATTTCTTAATTTATGTTTCAATAACCAGGATACAATATATACAGGGGTTGGACAAAAATCTAAAACGTTTGAAAAAGTGTGAAAATCATACCTAGTATGGTGTGGGGCCTCCTTTTGCGTCCAAAACAGGTTGGGTCCGACGTGAAATGGACGTATACAGCTCCTGAATCGTGGTGTGTGGAATGTTGTACCATTCTTCCTCCAAAACACGCTCCAGTTCCTTAAGGGATGATGGTGGAGGGTAATGAGACCGAACACGCCTTTCTAACACAGACCACA
>JAGDQP010046586.1:0-13829 GCA_022664845.1 Lepisma saccharinum
TGTAAAGAGTACTGTTTTCTTTTTACAGTGTATTCGCTTACAGTTTACCATTTCTCGGTCGACACGGTCGACGAAACATACCTATCAACCAAAATAAGTTGTCAGCAAAATGTACCTGTCCACGAAGCTGTCAACAAAGTAGTGTCAACAAAATAATTGGTGACAAAACGATTGTCAACCAAACGAGCCAAATCCGATTATTCTTCCTTTTTTAAATTTTATTTATGGCCTTTAGATATCTAAGGCTCAGACTGTACTCTTCCTTAGTCATCTCTGACTTTTATTCGTCTTCTTGGCTTTTTACCTTCAGTTACAGTCCACACCTTCGATTTCTGCAATTGTTCCATGATTTCACGTAGTCCTGCCGGGCAGGAAGTTTGGGTGCCGCCATTTGGACGCAAAGCCTTTTGGGTGCGAGTTGTTTATACGCGTATGATAATTAGAGGCTCATTCTCAAGCCCGCTTGCGTTGCTTGCTTTACTTACGGTTTAGGTGAATACCCAATTGAAACACGTAGTATTTCGTGGTGTACTTTTATTACGTGTTGTAACACGTGTTTCAATTGGCTATTCACCTAAATCGCAAGCAAAGCGCAACGCAAACGTGTTTGAAAATGAACCCTTACGCTTGGCGAATCTTCATATTTTTCTTGCTGTATATTGACCTTAGGAATCTTCTGGAAGCAAAGAGTTTAGCTAACGTACTAGCAAACAAAAGAGTTTTAATTGTCGTAATTATATTCTTATCGACTTTCTCATATTGAAAAGTTCGTAATATGTATATTGTGGTAGAAGTGTTTATGAAGATGAGCGTAACTAGGCTATGTATTAAAAACAATTAGGTTTGTAAAGTTTAATAATTGCAATAAAAGTAAAAAGTTTTAAACGTACTGTGAAATAAAAAAAATGCAAACAAAACAAACGGCAGGTGTTGGCACAAAGCACATACCAAAATTATGTTAAAATTGCATCAGTGTCATATCAGAAAAAATAAAATAATTGTATTAAATGAAAACATTAAATTAACAATAATTCTAAACCAGGAAAGTAAAACGTCATTGCGTGACCAAGCGTAAATTTATAAAAGCCAAAAAATTGTAAATACTTTAAATTCCATATTGGTGTGCGGTCTATCAATCAGTAATAAACACAAAGGTCAAGTATCAAAAGAGTTTTAGACAATGCTATATAAGGAAACTGTATGTGTAAACGTCCCATACGTGACAAACGAATGGCCGACCCTATTGTTAGTCTCTCGTAAGAGCAAAATTTGTTTCTGTGGCTGTTTCGTTACATTCCATAAAGGTTCATACGCTAAAAACTATACTTTATAAACATTGTTTTCTGTTACAGAAATATGCACGAAAAGTCAGAAGAGTTTTTGATGCTTCTTGCAAGTTCCTCTTTTCCTAAATTTTAAACAATTCTTGTCAGGCGCGTACTTAGAGTTTTGTTTCGGAGGGGTCTACCAGTTTCTTTTAGGTATCCAGGGTTTGTGTATATATAAAATATTAGGTCTAATAATTACGCCTAAATTTATACTAATTTTGCATAGAAATCAGAATTTGGGAGAGGATTCAGATCCCTTTGACTTTCCCCCTCTGAGAACGCCTCTGCTTCTTGTACACATTTTGTTCACAATGACAAACTTTGGATCACATTGTTGTATCGAAGTTCGTTACAATCAAGTCAATAAAGTCCCGAGTTTACTTTGTTCTTGGTAGCTCAGTTGCGTTATATCATTACCAAGACATTTAGATTCTATGCGCACACCTGTACAAAAGGTTTTAAAATAGCGAATATATATATATATATATATATATATATAAAGTGATCAAAATCGAAACGTTTCAAATATGCAAACTATGCTTTTAACGCAAAAGAAGTTCAAATCAAGTGCTGACATTCCGATTATGTAAATTAAGATCTGTGGCTTTTAAACTGTTTTATAGAAAGGTAACTTTTGAGTTACTGAAACCTACCGGAGTTGCACAAACTACACACAAAATGTAGAAACGTACCGTAAGCCATGAACGTATTTCCAAAGCACGAATGATGACTACATTCTGAACGCATGGAACGGAAGATTTTCCACAGTGCTGCTCCACCATAACTGTTATAGCATACTAGGCCCGTGTACATGACGGCACTAAACGGTTGCGCCAGAGTGGTTGTGAAGGGCGTTGAAGAAAGTTTGGCAGCTCAAACGGTCGAATATAGCAACAAGATAAAATTTGGCGGATGAATTGCGGTGATTACTCACCGGGAAATTAGAAGCCAAGCAAAGTCAGACCGACGTTTCTAGGTGTTGGTAACCATTCTTTAGCTGTTAGCAGGTTGCAGAACAGTTCTCCAGACAATACAAAATGCCTCGTGAATACAGTGAAATCCAATCCCGTGTAACATCTACTATTGTTACCTATATATCCGTAACAGGCCAACCACGTGACTCTAACTGCTTACGTAAGTTGTTACAGCCAACAACTAGTATGGCCCGTAGACGACTACACAAAGGTGAGCTATTATGCCAAGAGAGCGATGTTGTGTATTCCACTTCGCTAGAAGCATAGAATGGTGCATTTACAGTGGTAGGAGGACATGTGAATTGGTGATTCTCGACGAAGGTTGGTCTGGCGAGAAACGGATACATTATCATCCACCCAACATCTTTGAAAGAAACAGATTTGGAGGTGCAAGTGTGCTTGTTTGGGGTGGCATCTCTCGTGAGGACGCATAGAACTGTATGCGCTCCTGTGTGGAACTATGACAGCCCAGCGATGGCATCTTGAATAGTCATATTAGACCTTGAAAGAGCAAGTGGACGATTCATTTTGCAAGATGACAATGCTTGTCCGCACAGAGCAAGTCAATGAACCGGTGATTGAAGTAGCATCATACTGAAAGACTGACATGGCCAGCAAGGTCCTCGGACTTTAATCCTACCTGCATTTGTTGATTTTCGTTCTTATGTTAATTTATTCCTTAATTTATGATGAGTTAACAAAGGCATTATTATTTTTTTCTACTCTGTAGAAAACGGGAAATTGAAGTGTCAAGCATGTAACCTGATCTAAAATCTAAGATTAAAGAGTCATTTGCTGAAAACATTTTAATCCCTAGTTACTATCACTGAGCGGTACTTAACGATATTGAAGCGCTCGAGTCATATCTAAAGCCAGTATTTTCAATTTAATTTAAAATGGACCAAACTTTTAGTTCTAGCTCAGTGGTATAGGGTTGTTCTTACTGTGTGACTCGCTCCTCGAGTCGTCTTAATTCTTGAGTTATGCATACATCCTAGTTCTGGACAACATATAATAACTTACATACTATAAACATGTTCATGTTATTTTGAGCAGATCACGAATTAAGGCCATAAATTAAAAAAAAAGGCCATACAGTGACAAACAAGCTTAAAAGACTAACATAGAACTGAAAGTTTGGTCACCAGTAGATTAAACTGGAAGTGAACAACCGAGGTTAGTTGTATTAGGTTCCAGATACTAATTAATCAGATACTCTGATAGCACAGATACTACTTCTGTGCTAATGGAAGAAAAGTCAAGGAAAGTTGACTTCCTTGATTTTTTTCAACTGGTGTTAGATCTGAAATGATATATCTACTCAAAAACGTCAAGTAAACAAAAGTGCCACTAACTGAGCATGAAGGTGCCAACTATTGATCATTTTGCTGTCTTGAAGAAAAATAAATAAATAAAAGTTCTACATTTTCATTGTTTCACTGTACAATTACTTTCAGAAAAGATCTAAGATTTTAAAGTGCCATAAATAGAAAAATAAAGCTTGAATAGATCAGCTCTTCAAGTTTCAAATCAGAAGTGGTCTGCCAATAAATGGTACTTCATCCCACCTGGTATATATAAAGCGTATTAATATTGGCGTAATATCGGCTCAATAAAGTGAAGCATTTACACTCAAGGTTTTTCTCGGTTTTTAAAAATAATGCACGTACTAACACATAATGATGGCACACTAGCGATTTTTTTCACTTCTAGTTTACTGGAGTAGGCTTGATGACGAGTGGTATTATGGGACTGGGCTACAATTATTTTATACCCTCCATTGAGCTCTACCTAAAAGCGATACTGGATTGAACAGTTACATTAAAAATTTAATTAGTACATGAAGCATGGGAGATGAAGGGACAGTTCACCTCGATCGTCGACTTGCAGTCTAAAATAATATGAACCAAATTTTCAGTTATATTTCAGTTTTTTACGCTCCTTGTCGCTGTGTAACCAGTTCTTTATTTCTGTCTTAATTCATACAAAAAACGAATATATCACTTACAGCAGGCACCTTATGTATAAGAGTACATGCATAACTACAGAATTAAGACATAAATAAAAATGGCTCGCACAGCATTAACAAGCATAAAAAGCTGAGAACTAAAAATTTGGTCAATATTGGTTTATACTGGAAGTGGACGATCGAAGTTTGCTCTGGCGTCTAGCTTTTGACACTATCCGATCACCCCAGTAGCGTTACGTAGTTCGATAATATCTCCTAGATTAGATTAACTCGGGGATTATAGTAACAAGGGATTAAAAGTCTTTTGAGCAACTGATCCATAGTGGTATACTTTGAGGTTTAAAAGTGTATTAATTTCATTTTTGTTATGAGACAAAAAAAGAAAACAGTTTTATAGCGAACAAAAGAAATTAATTGGTTTAGATTAAGGTCTGTCACCGATAGCTTTTCCTGCTTTCACTAAAATACAACATTTAAGAAAACAGCTGGTAAGCTATTTTCATATAAAAAATTGTTTATGTTTTATTAATATATTGTTCCGACCATGTATGATGTACAGAATGAAACAAACACTCGTGTTTAAAAGAAAACTACACGCGTCCTTAATGGAAAGTATTAACTTTTAATCCTGTAATTGCTTCTAACAAATGAACATCGACATCAGTTCATTTCGTTGAACAAAAGAGTAAACTAACTGGTTCAGATTTTATTTTTTTCTCTTTCTTTCTCGTTTTCTCCATTTCATTTTCTCTGAATGATACAACATTTTTTTATCCTCTTTCTTCTCAGCCATTTATCCTATACTAAACTGGTCTAACGAAAGAAAAAAAAAGCATTCTAAATATTTCACAATTTAATCAACATTAAAAGGGAAAATAAAGGTAAGAAGTTAAGTTTATTCTATTACTCTTTTACCATTTAAATAATAACTTTTTTTTATTTATATAGGAAGCCAGATGGCGTCTAGGAAATATCGTTCCCTTGGTCCCCGCTTTCTACTCGGACTGCAACTCGGAGTGAAATTCCTTGCTTGTTCAGTAATTGTATCCGATTCAGAATCCCTCGCCCTACCAAGCACGCTTAATTACATACTCGCAACAGGTGTTTAATAATAAACTAGACAGTATTCAAGAATTTGTGACACGGTTGAGTAAATTTTAATGAAGATCGACAGTAACGATATTATTACTTTCCATTTTTTCTTTTAAGTTTCTTTTAACTTACTTGTTCCCAGCACCGCGTGTTGATTCTCTTCTGTTTATTCCAGCTGTATATTATGAAATCATATAAGCATTACTCTGGAATCTAACCAAATTAGGGCTAACTGCAACTGGCTGCGATCATAGATAAAGTTCCCTCTTATCACTTGTAAAGTGTAATCTCCTACGCGAAGAAATCGAACGGAGTTTTGCTAAAGATGAATAACACTTTTCGTCGGTGAACATCGAACTTACGGTACTATGCGTCAAAGTTCAGTACACTTACCCAGTGTTGTACAGTACTGTAACCTGGTAAAAAGAAACATTTTCGTCTATTCTTACTTCCTAAATCCTGAACTTTGGCGAAAACTATTTCTTCTAATTGGTTAAGTAGCGTGTTAGTTTTTGTCATACATTAACTTTCTTAACTCAGTATGTTCATTCAAACGAATCTTCGTTTCATTAGTTTCAGCGATAAGCCTATACTGTGAAAAATTTTCCGATTATTCTTGGAAATAGCTAGACAATCATAGCTGTCTGGCCATTTACAGTAACTTGGCTAATAAAAAACGACCATCATTCGATTTTCAGGAATACTGGGAGCCAGACATGAGGAACATTAGATCCAAACAGTATAGATGATCAGAAATATGTTACCCGAGCCCCGAAAACAATCAAAAGTTACTCCCACGACTTACGGCCATGTTTTAATCATTTTCCCATTTGTCAATTAGGAATCGGAATCCCCATTCGTTGAAAATATGTTCAATTTTTATGAAAGCGAGTGATTAACATAGCGGTAGCAAATACTTGACCAGCATTAGACATGTTATTACGATAAGAATACCTTTTACCTTTCTGTGCATGCGCACAAATCACACTAGAAGCACAGAGCAAAATACGTATCTGTGCTAGCACTAAAAACTGAGACCGTCCAATAAGACAAAACAAATTATTCGGTGTGTTTCGAGGATTACTGTTGATAACTGCAAGGAACTTTTCCAAACATTTTTAACAGTGTACAGTACACTTTAAAGAGTGTCTCCACTCCAGCAACATTTAAGCGTAATGGATGAAAGTATTTAGATGTAGCAAAGAAGAAGATCAGAAACTAGTAGCACCAAGATCACAATGTCTTAAATCATTGAAAATAAAAATTAAATGTAATACAGTATTTTTCCAATTTTTCTTCCTCGGGGAAGGGAAAGTTGTAACGGTCAAAATTGGGGGTAGCGAGGAAAGAACTTGTCTCGATGGTAGCATATTGTTTCAACGAATACAGCTATAAAGAACACAGCAAGTTTAACATTGTTCCGTGCTATATATTGAAGAAGTTCTGCGCAAAAATGAGTGAGTAGTCTTACAAGGAACACTCGTCAGGTGTCAGAGCCCAATTTTAAACAAAATTCGTGTGTAGGTACAGTGCCTAGGTAAACCTTCACAGCCAAAACTATAGGTGCTGTCGTCAACAAAAAAAAAAAAGACATGGGAAACCGAGAAATATGAACATAGAGAGCAAATAAATCGAATACAGAGTACGAAAAACGCCTTTTATTTTATAAACTATTACATATATTGAAAGCAAATGGTTGTTAATGGATACAGAACAGGAGGCGATACATGATGGTCCGTATGACGCCAATGGCCGCCATATTGAAAGCGTCTATTTTGACTATGCTTCAAACTTTTTAAAATAGGAAGTGGGTCATGTAATATATCAGTCTGTGCTGGAATGTTCCAAGAAACCCAATGACGAAGTCAATTTTGGCATAACTCTAATCCTGTACGAAAAAATTGACCTGGAGAATGTCATGTTCACCTAGCATTACGCCTTCTTGAAACTGGGACTTCCATCTTCCGTTAGTGTATTAAAAACTTTATAGTGCACTTGATGTTGCGGCCATGAGGATAATATTTTCCAATATAACGGCATCTTTTCTGTACCCGTTTGGTTGTCGTTCTTTCAACTGTTTCAACAAAAATGTTTTTCATCGTTCGGCTCACATATTCTTTAGGTCAATTTCACGTGTCATTTTGTCATAGAAAATTAGAGTTATGCCACAACTGTCTACGTCACTGAGTTTCTTGGAACATTCCAGCACAGACTGATATATTACATGACCCACTTCCTATTTAAAAAAGTTTGAAGCATAATCAAGATGGCTGTCATTATCGTCATACCAACCAGCATGTATCGCCTCCTGTTCTGTATCCATTAATAGCCATTTGCTTTCAATATATGTTACAGCTTATAAAATAGAAGACGTTTTCCGTATTCGATTTACTTGCTCTCTACGTTCCATATTTCTCGGCTTCCCCTGTCGTTATTTGTTGATGACAGCACCTATAGTTTTGGCTGTGAAGGTTTACCTTTTGATCAAAATTGGTCTCTGACAACTGGCGAGTGTTTCTTGTAGTCTACGAGACCATATTGTCAACAAAATGTGTACAAGTAATGTTTTACAAATACTGAAAAACTAAGTAAGCAAGAAGCGTTCAGAATTCAACACATTTCCCAGACATACATTAATTACAATAGGTATGTGCAAAACATGTAAAATAAGCGTATTAGGCAGCCAATCATATAAAGTTTACCTCTGAACAGACACAAATGCATGAACAGAGTACATTCATTACGTTCACAATAAAATTCGAAAAATGATTTTTGAACATCACTAGAAATTAGGTGTGACGATATCTGCAGCAAATGACTGCAGAAAATAAAGAAAAGCAGATATTATTACAGAGAGATCATCAATATTAGCAACTTTTGTACACTATATTTCCACACTGTCTCGCATAATTACAGTATTAACACATTTAACAACAGCTGAAGACTCTAATTTATGCGCTTTTATGATTCTGCTTTCATCCCTCGAGGTAACTAATAAATCACACGCATTGTTTTCTGTACATTGGAAAATTTTATAACAGACATCTGTTTTCTGCAACGTATTTCGCCCTTGCATTTTGTGCAACGCCATCGGTAGAAAAGTATTGCACTCTCCCATTACGAAACAATTCCGTATCCTGGGGGTTACACATAAAAACAATTTGCCCAAAACAATTTTGGGTGTTTGAACTTGCACCTATGGATTGTTATTTATACGCTAAGCTTTATATAAGACTTTAATATCGTTTTGTAGAAGAAAAAAAATCATCAGTGCTGTTTGGAAAGTTTTTGATACGGAAACAATGTAAATTGTTCATACGGTAAGTACCTTGAGAGCAATTTAAATAAAACATGTCCTAATAAATTTTAAAATAGGTAATATTAACGCTGTCAGATTTTATGTTCTTAACTTATAAGTAGCTATTTTAATCTTAATTAGACCAAAGTTGATTAAAGGAAGATGCCTTTGCACAAATTTATATTAAATGTTGATGATCTTACTGGCAGAAGTACATGAAGCTATATGTACACAGAACGGTTATATGAGCCTTTAAACTAAATATTAAAATGTGCATCCCACTGCTACACATCAGTGTATAATATACCCACTCATTTGGGTGAAGATGCTTAATACATTATAAATTAAGATATAAGACCATAATAATGAAATTAAAATGATAAACTTCATGACTACATTATCTATAATATAACTAAAATTCATAAACAAGTATGGAAGTATTTAGAACTCTTCAGAAATCATTTTAGCATCATCTGTTGGATCTTAAGTAGAAGGCTTTCCGACTAACAAGGAAACTGTCTCCGGTGGGACACGAGAATCAGCATGAAACTTCCACAGTGCATTGATGATGTGTTCAAATAAACACTCCTGTAGTACTACGTTTCGGAGTTTAGAGGAACACGAGTTACAGGACTTCAAAGTTTTCGAAATTTTGTTTTGAACGACTAAAGGGCAGGCAACACTTCGTACTTATGTGTTGAAGTTATGCATTTCCCGTTCACTTTTATATAAAAGGTTGCGCTGAATATAATATAAATGTTAGATTAAAGTTATTGATGCAGTTGACATGTTAGTTAATTACTCTGATCGCTCCCAAAATGCTTGACCACGATGGCACATTTCCCTGAAATTAAAAGGGGCGTGTATCGGGATTCCTCCTGGAAATGAATTGGTCACGAAATTAATGGGATGGGAAGTTTCTTTTGGGTTACTCTGCAATTATATAATATTTGTATTTGGCAGCGATCAGGATAAGCAATTAACTAACATGTCAACTTCATCAATAACTTTAAACTAACATTTAAATTATCTTCAGTGCAACCTGTTATATAAAAGTGAACGGAAAATGCAGAACTTCAACACATATGCATGAAGTGTTGCCTACCCGTCAGGCGTTCAGATCGAAATTTCGAAAACTTTGAAGTCCTGGAACTCCTGTTCCGCTAAACTCCGAAACGTTGCACTACAGGAGTGTTTATTTGAACACATTATCAATGCACTATGGAAGTTTCATGATGATTTTCCTGTCTCAGCGGAGATAGTTTCCTTGTTAGTATAATCAAAGAAAAAAGGAAACCATATAAAACTTGAAACTGCACACTTTTTAACAAAAAGAAAAATCGCACTAAAGACTATTTATAACTTAAGAATTATATGAGTAAAAATAAATGCATGGGGTACTCATAGAAAACAATGTTCATGTTAATATTATAGTCACGAGAATTCACTATGAGAACCTAATTCTTTTATTTTTAGTAAAATAATTCTTAAAAGTTACAAAATACCTGATCATTTTATACTGTTCAGCGGTAACGTGCATTTAGAGTACACGAATATTTTGATGGTGCATTTGGAGTGCAAGCCCTCAAGGTCAGATCTTCCTTCTACCCCTTTCATATCGAAGAACTAATGTATACATTTGTAAATGTGATTCAACTATAAAGATTTTACATTTGCTAGTTACTTTACCGCGTAATGCACTTAAGAAATTAACATTTATCAAGGTTTGTAGGTTTTTCATTACAACTCTTAAGAGACTACGGTGGTTTGCAAAATAACCGTTCAATTCAGAGGTGTTGAACCTCACGAGGTCCAACCTTGACCTCATTTGACCTCGACTTCATACCTTGAGGTCGAGCGAGGTCGAGGTTAAATTAGATCGCGAGGTAAATGTTGAGTGAGGTCGAGGTCAAGGTTGAGTGAAGTCGAGGTTGAGTAAGGTCGAAGTTGAGCGAGGTCTGGTTCAAATGTACATTTATGGTTCAATTTAACATTGATTTTCAAATGGAATATTATGGTTTTATCCGGTTCTTTCGAAGAAGTGACTCACAGCAGCCCCTTCAACATATTGCGTGGCATTGTGAATGTACTTAAGTGACGGCTTTGAGAGCTATTTTTCCTTTACAAATAATGATTATTATAATTGAAATTTGCATAAGAAACTTGCTATGTGGGTTATTAAAATAAACTTTATTTTTAAGTGAAAAATATCCCGTAAAGTCTTTACTTATTTAACCTTCCAATGCCATGTATTATATTCAAGGGGATATTGATTCCTTTATTCGAAAGTACGTGATATTGTTAGAAATGAAGGAAAATCCCTGCTAAATTAGACGCTTATTTTGCAGGGCGATGTAGCCAAGTACAGCTTCCTCTTAAAGAACACCGGTGGGACACCTTAGAGCCTTATTATAAGTTAGCGCCCATAAAATTAATTTTATCTTATCTTAGAGCCTAATTGAAAAAGAAATTCCTTTCACTTCTTTTTGTCGGACTTAATATTTGTGTGGTATTCAAAATGTCATTCTACCCTTATCAGGACAAATTTATTGTAGCAGTCTCTTAGTGTATACTTAGGAACTGCAGCTATCATGTCTCAAGCTTTGTCATACAGTCCCTGAAGAATATAGAAACAAATTTAAGATACACAAACATTTCTCAGGAGTATGTGTCAACAGTGCATAACCATAACTGTTTTACATTTATAGGCCAGTGCGTCACTGAAGTACATATTAGGCCTATATGGGTTACCTTTTGTCCTTTGAGATTGTGACCGGATACCTGCTAACTCGCTGAGAAATTGAAAATACCGTTTAGAAATATAGAAAACCAAATTATATTCACCACAATTTTTAACTTACTTTCCACTAATAAGATAGAAAAAAGGCTTAATATAACTGGCCGCCGAGGCAGGGCCTTTTATTCAATGAGGTTCTAAGTTGTCCCAGCGGTGTAACTTAAAGTGTTGAATTGAAAATGTACAAATCTGTACAAATGTTAATTTCTTAAGCGCATTATACTGTAAAGTAATTAGCGAATGAAAAACCTTTATGAAGGGTATAGGAGAAAGGGGGGGGGAGAAGTGCACGAAAAATGCGTGTACTCTTAAGTACACGTACTCTAAGTGCACGTTACCATTCAGAGTATTTATTGTAAGTGTAGGTTTTAAATATATTTTATTTTTGATAGAAATTCGTTTGAGACTATTATTAAGTTGTTATCTCAAGCTATTTCTCATTGAGTTTCCTTGGTCCGTATGCAATACGACGAAACAATTAAGTGTGGTTGGTTGCGGAATTGCCAGGAGTTTGTAGCAAAATTAGAAATTTTCCCCCAAATCAGGCTGTGGCCATCTTAGATTGAATATTTCTTAATAGTTAATTTCTGTGTTGTCACCAGACACATACAAGGGAACAAAGTTTCCAAACTGTTTGAACGTCGGGAAGTGGTTGAAAATTTGATTACAAAATTTGAACCCGGGAGACGAATTATGTATGTTACATTTTGGATCATATTTAATACAATGGAACCCACAACACCGAGATGGGGGTTTGTATTAAACGATCATCATTAATGGAATCAAGGAGTATCTGTGTGGGGTTCTAAAGTACCAAGAAGGTATTTTATTTTACATTAAGAAAGTACTTACTTGTATTGTGTAATACATGAAAGGATGAAATTGAATGAATGAAAAAAAAAAAATAGAAAGAGGAAGAAAAAGGTTGCTACTCTCTACTGCCAGAATTAAGAGGTTTACTGTATACCAAGGAGAAAAAGTGTGAAAGATTAAAACATATATCGCAGTTCGTGCCATGCCATGTGGGCTTTGTGGTGGACAAACATGGTGTGCGAGGGTTTTCTTGGTGTTTTCTCCCATTTTCTTCATGCCACCAATTAATTCACCCATTATCATCAATTCGTGCCGAGCCAAAGTTGCCTAAAATTCAAATTCAAAATTCAATTAAAGCATACAACTAAGACGAAACTCGAAATCAAAGACGTGCTATTATCTGCAATGTAGTTATTGATTATTGCAAAGTGCACAAATCTGGGTTATTGACTGAACTGAAGTTTTAATCAAAATAGCTTGAGTTCCATATAGTTATGGAAGCTCTAGACTACAGAGAAAATAGCGCTTATAAAGTCGCTTTACGAAATCCGATAGCCGATATTGTGGATACTCCATAATACCCCAGAACCCCACACAGGTACCCATAAATTATCCTATTGGTTATATTTTCATACAAGATTATGGTACCCATGGTTAGTTTTGGCATGTCTTATTACTATACCCCACGACTTGTTATCATGTGGTTCAAATGTTTACCACGACAATTTCCTTAACCGATTAACCTATCTACTTAAAATTTCCACTTAATGTAACGTTATATGGTACTGTACATTTTGTTTATAAACGTATAAGACGAACTTCGATAGCCGATATTGTGGGTAGCCCACAGTATCGCAGTAATCCACTAGAACCAGCATAAGTAACACTTTAATGTTTTTATTGGGATCTGAAAGTAATTTCTGGATTTTTTCTCGTTTTATATCGAAACCCCGAAAGTTCATTTTTTGTCGGGTTCCAATAGTTACTAAGGCGTATCTCAATAACCACTTGACATATCGTGTTCGCGTTTTCACTCAACCTCTCAGTTTAACTCTGTTTCCTGCTTTAAAAATATGTGACATATATATTGAAATGTCAACACTAAATACCTCCTGGTACCCCAGAACCTCACAGATTGGCCCCTTTATTTTTTGCAAAAATTTTCGTTTGGGATATATAATTAAACGAAGTTATTACTTTTCCAAATTTTCTCCTCCTTATGTAGGGTACCCAACAGCCCAAACTTGACCCATGTATTTTCTTTTTCAGCAAACAATCGTCGATATTTTGCGAAGCGACGGCAATGTCACCTAGCGGATTATAAAGGCTCAAACGGCTCCTCGTGACCGCGGCACGAACTACTAATACTCTCCTCGGCAGAGAGGGAAATTTAGAATAAAAAGATTTATTCAATATTTTTTTTATTTTCTCACACTGATTGTCTTGATGGCGGAACAACAGAAAATATCCAAATGGGTCGGATATGTCACGCCAATTGAGAAGGATTGGTATAGAAACACTGCCATACAGGAAAGAGAATTTTTCTCTTTTTCTGTGT
>JAGDQP010046587.1:0-10975 GCA_022664845.1 Lepisma saccharinum
AGCTATAGCAAGCGCAGAATATGTTTGCTCCAGTAGCTTGAGTACCAGAATATACATTCCACACAAAACGGAAGCGAAATACTTAGGCGTTACGTTAAACAAAGGAATGAATTCACAACACAGAAACTAATTATCACGCGTTACGAAAAGGTTTTCAGTTCTGTGTATGATAATAAGATGCTAGACTATTTCTGCAGAATCTCGCCTACGTATTCTGAAATCGATCATCATGTCGATGGCTCTCCTGTTCATCAGCATGCTGCAACAAGGCATTCGGTACGTCTAGAATGTGTGCAAACGAAAGTAGACCTCATAATCACTAATCACGTCAGATACACGAAGATACAAGTAATGGAAGACTTAGAACTTAGCAGTATCAGAACCGTATTAACTAAGATTCGATAGTTTAAACAACCAACTATTGATTGATGCCAATAAAAGCTATTTTTGGGGAGGCTTGGGTTAATGACAACCTTGGTTTTATGAGAACAAAACTGAACTTCTAATCTC
Organism: Lepisma saccharinum; assembly: GCA_022664845.1. NCBI lineage: Eukaryota > Metazoa > Arthropoda > Insecta > Zygentoma > Lepismatidae > Lepisma > Lepisma saccharinum. Next base: position 511 of record JAGDQP010046587.1, read on the forward strand.
TAAATAAACTATGAGTAATAACCTTTCCGTCCAATATTTATACAACGTTTAGCTTATTTTCGCTCAAAGTTTCAGAAGTTCTTAATAACAAAGACCATATTTAATCCAATTATAGCTTGTTGAAGTAACAAGTCCATAATGTAAATACGAATTATCTAACTTTAATATTTTAAGAGGTATTACGGAGTTTGCAACGCGGCATTACTAACTTTTAGCGCCTCGAGCTTGAAACTACGCTTGCTTAAATTCCTTCAAGGGAACTTGTCGTTTGTTTCGGTTTTAGGAATTCATCCCAAAACTAATTAACATCATCTTTGACACACCCTGTATGCGATATGGTAACGACAGTTTCCATGCTGCGAAAGCGTTGAAAAAGAAGCGAAAAACGTGTTTGGACAATTGTTTTGATATTTAACGTTAAGAACTTAAATTTTTGCTGTAAGTTTAGTAGTATTAAAGGTGAGATTTCACGCCGGGATAGCGAATACAAGCAGTTAAGAGTTGAGTCCACTATCTCATATCGAAGTGCCCACTTTCCTGCATTGAAATATTTCTACCATTCCGAATCATTAGACAGTATCATTTACAAATACACATATTTTCAAGAAAGTATAATAATATTTATAATGATTTTTACCTAGGAGCTAAACTTCCCCTTAACCTAGATCCTATTGGTTCCTTTCCTTTTACCTAGGAGCTAGCCAATTCTAATCCTAAATATAAAAATCAAGGTGATTCAGAAAGAAAAACAAACTTTCTATTTAGTTTTATTATATTAGTAGTCAGAGATACCATAATTAATTTATTTATGTTCACGACATAAATAATGATATTCAAAATCACTCATTTTGATATGACAAACATTTAGAATATACATATCTTGCTTTCTAAAGCTAAGATTATGGTTTGTTAGCTTCTAGGTGAAAAAAATGAAATGTACTTAATTCAATTTTGTTAAAGTTATTTTATTTTAGTAGTTTTTTTTCATAGTCAAGAAGTCCCTGAATTAATTATACAAATTCCAGGCGGTAGTTATTCCTATAAAAAAATATCTATATATATTAACAGAATCCTTTCAAGAAATTTTAAAAATTGCGTAGTTTCTGGGATAGAAGCGTGCAAAGTAGGTTTAGCATCATCACGATGACAAAATCCTTGACGGTTTAGTGAATCAGAATCTGCGTCGTGCCCATAAAATGTAGGGAAAAGTTTAACAAAACGGAGAATTATGACAGAAATTGCAGGTGTGCCCCGCCCCAAATCAGACCGATGGTGACATCAAGCGGGTGAAAGCTGAACTACTTACTGGATGCATCCCAGACGTAGTTTCTTCTGTTGGGGTTAGTGATTTTATGGATAGGATGTCTGCAAGTATTTTTTTTTTTCAAAACGTTAGGCTTTTTCTACGCTTTGGTTTATTTTTATATCAAATTTGTGGTTTTGTTAAGCCCAAACTGCAAAAAATTAAAGTATCCTTATTATTTTATAGTTATTTATGTGTATTATTGTGGTAGATTATTTTATTTTTAGCAACTTGCTTAGCAGAGTCATCTTAAGAAATCTTTAAAAGTTAGGCAATCGGACACAGTGGACCTCACCTATAATCCCCCAAATCCTATTGGAATTCTTTGCCAGTAAACCAGGGAGTGTACAATTAGACAGGAAGGTAACTCTACAATGAAAATATTTTTTGGTGATCAACAGCAAGCTGAAAATTTCCATAATATCTACCCATTATCTGACTTCGGCCTACATACGAAAGCTTCAATGCATGAAGAATCTATTGTTGTCAGGTTCCCGGCGCAATATTGTCATCAAAATACTGAAAAAAATTCCGATGTTTGGTAAATATTTACCGCCTGCCAAGTATACTTTCAAAATTACTGATAATTGGTCCATATTCTCCCATTTTCCGGGAAATTTCCCACCAACTGACAATACTGGAAGAGTCTCTACAAAATAAAATACTGAATAAAAGGAAGACCAAACTCGCACAAGCAAATTTCAATCCTGTAAAAAACAATCAAGCAATACACCCAAACATTTATCCACAACTCAGAATACAACCTAAATATCCCCTAAAACCAGCTGTAGTATCTCACCAAAAGTATGCAATCTTCACATCCACACGAATCCGTATTCTTCTAGATACTCCACCAAATTCACTGACCCTCGTAACGAAAGAAACCAAAACAATGAAGAATATGATTTCGATAGTAACCAGGAACACAACAATGAATCTCTTACGTCAATTCTTAATAATGACAATTTTAAAGAAATATCTAACACAGAAGTAGTTGTTGGTGTAAAGAATATAAAACAGGAACCCAGAAATCCTTTAATATTTCATAAATTAGTAAAAAGTATTTAATGATGGACCTAGCAAAGATAGATTCCTCTCCGTATTTCAAACAAAAGATTTTGGACAGAATTCAAAAAAATGAAACATTTACTGAAAAAATAAAGGAACCACAAAAAGCCTAGACAACTACACTATTCACCTATGTTATAAGAGGCGTCAATATGAATTTAATCCAGAAAAAAAATACCTAATTAAAGAAAATAAACTACCTATGACCAATATTATCAGAATACGAAACGATAACTGTCCACAAATACCGCTAACTAGTAACAACTTCTTGCCCGGTAACGTTTTCAGGGCAGAATACAAATCAAACAACAAAACTATATGCTCCGAAATACCTACTGTGAACCATCAAAGTTTTTCTGACATACAAGCTAACATCCAAAATTCAAACGTGTCAGATTCAGGGACTCCTAAGATATCCAATTTTGAAGATACTAACAAAAAATGAAAGAAATTCTTAAAAACATGACGAAATGGGTCTCGAATGTACTTACCTTAGAAATCACCACAAGATAAAGAAACTCTTTCCAAACTAGCCCATGCAATAAATGTAGCGTCAGAAGAAATTCTTCAATGCCGATTGAATATTCTATAATCAACGGACGGACATCTATATCTCAGCAAACAATAACCTTTTACAAAATTCAAGAAAAGTAACAAAAGCTCAAATTCAAAATATGCTTAAATATTTGTCTTCTTTTTCAAATAAAAGATGCTTAATGCAATTCTAATAAGTCAAAATACTTCAAACAAACTATAATAAAATATACATGTAACTTATGTATGAAGGAAACGGAACTAGGACAGTCAATCTTCAAAGGAAGAAATATCAAACATAAAAATGTATCACGAGGCATTTCACAATAATATTCCTTAACCTTATTTCTCGACCATACAAACCTTCCCACAGAATATTGAATTTATATTCCAAACCTACAATAGAACATTACATTCTGGCTCTGGTACAAAACGTCCAATTCACAATATTATGACCACTAAGATCTTATTATAATTATAATTTATCTTAGGTGGGTTTCCTGGTAGCTTGTTTGGGAGACGGGGGTGTTCTGGTGTGGGTTCGATTTCCGGGATTGCTTAATGTACCGACAATTGTAAATTTTCATACAAAATATTAATAAAAATAAAGGACGAAAGTAGTCTTAAGTTAGCCCAGTGAAAGTAATGCATCAGAAATAAGTTCACCAAGCCTTATAGAAGATTTGTGTTAATACCCGCTGTTAAACACATTGAAAGTTGCTGTATACTTTAAGACAGCGACACGATCTTTATCAACATTTTCCATGTCGCGATTCCCTTTTACGGTGCCCTTTGCCCGGTGACCCCCAAATGTAATGTTCTTGTTTGTAACAGCAGTTTTGTTTCATTTTATATTATTCTGCTTAACACACACACACACACACACATACACACACACACATATATATACTGTTTATATATATATATATACCGTAAACGGTGTCCATGAAGTCCGTTGCCACCCCGTGTATGTCGCAACGACTGGGAATATAAGAAAACGCAAAAGCACGTCCTTCATTATTTTAAGGGGCTAACATTTTTAGCTATGAAGGTCCACTTCGTGTTCCCCAGGTGAGTAAACGGAGACCAGGGTCTACATAAAATTGCCAAATGACAAAAGTGGTCGAGTGATACCTAGTGTTAACGGGTTTGATACAAGAAATATTTTCGGACAACCTTAAAATTTCAAATTGTTCCGTATTCCAAATGGCTGTAAGATGAAAGTTCTATGAAAACGAAACTTCTGTTCTTCACTCAGACAGCAAGAGGTCTAGAAGTTACTCTTCACAGCAAAATCTGTATCGATCTGTTGTTGTCATGATTTTTTTGAAGTTGTAACATACCCAAAAGTAAGCTGCTATGTTAATCCCATAGTTTTGTCGTGCTAGGAACATTTCGAAACATTTTCTTTTTCTTTAATTTTCTTTCTTAGTGTTTGCTGATAGATGTAAATTGTCAGTGTTGTGAACAGGTTCCAATTTGCTCTCAATAAATTTTCCAGCATGTTCCTACGTACATATGCCTTACCCACAAACTAGTTTCTACATGTTCAGCCTATAAATACGTAACTTCAACGCATGAATCTCCAATCAGTAAAGTGTAACTGGAAATACATTATTTAGTGGTTAAAGACATACGTACGTAGGAACATTCTGCAAAACTCATTGTCAACAATTTGGAACCTCTTCATAACACTTGCAATTTACATTCATCAGCAAACTCTAACAAAGAAAATTAAAGGAAAAGAAAATGTTTCGAAATGTTCCTAGCACGACAAAACTATGAGCTAATATTGCAGCTTACTTGTGTGTACGTTAAAACTTCGAAAAGAATCATGACAACAACAGTTAGATACAGTAACTTCTAGACCTGTTGGTGCGTGAGTGAAGAAGGTTCGTTTTAGAACATTAATCTTATTGCCACTTGGAATATGGAACAATTTGAAATTCTAAGGTTCCCCAAATTATTTATTGTGTCAAACCCGTTGACACTTGGTATCACTCGATCACTTTTGTCATTTTCACGTAGACCCTGACCTCCGTTTATTCCCCCTAGGGGACACGGAGTGGAACTTTTTTAGTTTAAAACTGAAGCTCCTCAAAATAACCAAGGACGTGTTTTTGCGTTTGCTCATATTCGCAGTCGTTTCGAAGATACACTGGTTGGTAACGGACTTTATGGACACCCTATATATTCATATCCCAATGCTGGTATTACCTGCTAAATAATTCGACCATGTAAGGCTACATTTGTCTGCTAAAAGGCCTGAATACTTTCGACCAAGGCAAAGACAGCCCGAGTAGCCACTGCATCGGCTCTCGCAGTTTCGTTTCGAACAGGTATTTATTACTCAAATTATACCGACTAAAACTGCAAATCTACTCTCCCATGTAACAAATAGTTTGGCAGATATAGGCTAGTATACGTCTTCACAAACGTACGTGAGAGTTTTCTAAAAAATGAGTAAACCAGAAGGGAGAATCACAAGTCACACAGTGCGAGAGACACGTCAGGGCAATGCTTTGATAATATCGCTTTGATATCAGCTGATGTTGGGCTACTACAAGATAATATTCTTTGTTCGATTACCTGTATTAGTTAACTGTATCTTAATAATTTATTCCGAAATATTAAAACAAAATAGTTAAAATCTTTGATTCCATTGCTAAACTCAGACTCTGACTTAGACTAGAGAAAATTGAAGGCTTCAAAGAGAGAAGCGTATTAGTAGAGTGAATGGCCTAGGAAGTAACCACAGTGCCATCTCGTTGTATTCTGATCAACTACATTTCAAGCAATAAAGAACAGTACCAGTGTTATTTCACATGCCCAGCTTATTTAAGACATGTAATCGCTCTTCGGAAGTCTGGTTTAGATTCCCGTTCAGAACAATCTTTTAAAGTCTTTTATATTTTGCTTGAAATTTAAATAATTGTTTTTCTTTGTTTCCTATTTCCACTTTTAACATTTAACAACATGCATGGAAATAATTTAGATTACAGAGTCATGTTAGGTATTTTCATTATACGCGATGCAAACACCGTACATTACCTTTAATAGGAGAATTTATCACTTCCTGTGCTAGCTAACTCCCTGTGCCGTAATCACGATGGAAATTTTGCTACTAAGTAGATTCTATTATAAATTATGTAACAGCCATTGAACTAAATTAGTGGTTTTGTTATTTTTTGTAAAAACATGTATTTAATAAAAAATAAGAGCAATGATAAATCTAATCAATTCCAAGACCAATCGGAATAATCAGTTCCTTTAATCGACTGCCTTTCTTTGGACATTGGAATTACATTTACTACCCTTGTTCCCGCGTACGCATTTCTAATAAGTTAGGCTTGGCAGAAATAGTTTACAAAAGTTAGGTTAGATTTTTTTCTTATACATATTTCTAAGACTTTAACAAATTCACGTAATTACTGTTTAGAAAAGTCAGATTAGATGTTCTCTTTTCTTATTATACGCGAAGCAAACGCGACATATCACGTAGAAAACAAAGAAACTCGAACTAGACAGTTTGCGACATCATTCAGCAAAACGCTAACAGTTTGCTTGTTCGCGAGTATTTTTATGGTGGCAACGAGCTCGAACATCCACCACATTAATAATGACACCTGCTAACCATTTCCTGAACTAGGTATAAATAGTACTTGGAAAGGATGGTGCAGTAAGAGCTACCATGACCTAGAAAGTAGAGCATCGGATGGATGTGCCAGTAGTGTTTGGTTCGATTACCGCACACGTCAACTAATTTTTTTAAAAGAAAAGTATTATTTTTTCTATTCGACAAATGCTCAGCTTTTGTTTCATAACCCAATTTCATTTAAATTCATTATTGAAAGTCAGGTTAAATTTATCACACACGTGATGAAACAAATACGCACTTTAAGCACTTCATACAATTAACACAAATAAATTTTATAAGCCAGGTTAGATAATTGTTTTCTTTAAACACAATGAAGACATTCCAAAAGCACTTTTAATTATATACGTCATCTCCGTGATTCTGCCAGACCCGTCCTGTAGGGGTGACACGCCAGCAAATTCTGAAGAACACCCAACTTTAAAAAAAATATTCAAAAATTGGTAGAAACAGAGCAGAACCCTACTTACACCTTCCAGATTTTGACTTTACACCGCCCAAAACTGAATAGTCTGGCGCAATTCCTGCTCCCTCTGCTGATTCACGTGCAGCGTGCATCTCATTTGTTGGTTTAATTGCACCGACCGAGACGATCGTCGACTATGGGGTGAAACGATAGAATGTTAAGGCTATTATGCACGAAGTGGAGTTGTATGAAAGTTTGCCTTAAATTGTGTTTTAACGGTGTGCCTTACAGTGTTGAATTGACAAATTCTCGCTAACAATTTTCGATAAAAGATAGGCATTCACAAGCGGATACAAAGGGAAGTAGGTATTTAGTGAGGAGGAAGCGAAGTTTAAAGAAGGGAAATCCACCAACCTCATCAATTGAAACACGAAGAGCGTTACAAAATAGTATGAAACAAAATTCATTTAGTTCAACACATCAAATATGTATAAAAGTAGACGGAGAAATTGAATGTACATATTGGCAAGTTCTTAAATAACATACTTTTTTAAAGATGGTAACACTGAGTAACTTTAACGTCAATATATTATCTTCCCTTCGCTAAAACCAGTTAGGACTTCGATTGTTGAAAAAAACGTGATGCCTCCGGGGTTGCCATGCTCATATCCACAAACAATTATTTATTATAAAATAGGTAGGCAATATTGAGAACTGGAGTGCTTGGGGAAGAAGGCAGCCACAGTATTTTTATATTTTGTCTAATAATGTTTTGCGAATGTCGGTGGAGATAGATCTAATAGAGTGGACGCGATTTGAAAATTAGCATTTTAGAAAAGATTGAGTTGGCAACACTGAGCCAATGCAGCAATTTAAACCACTCGAGTTTCTCTGGACTAGTCAAGCCAAGACTTTTGCCCATTGACCTATCTACTTATTGTGGTTCTTGAGATCTATTTTGTGGATCTTTTATATATTTAATGTCTTATCTTGCATGGTTGAGTTAATACGACCACTACATTGAATATCTCCTAAAGTAAAAAACACACAAAAGCCTCACCAGAAATAAACTTTGTATGAACGCATTTGAACTATATGTGAACCTACCAAAATATTGCGAGATTTTTTGAGTGCTCAATGTTTTTTTATTGGCGTGTTGCTCTTAGAGCATATTTGCACGTATTTTCATATTTACCGAAGTTCATTCAACCTGCTGTTCAAATTAAAATTTTATCCCTCCAAGCCGATGTTCATCCTGTGTTGTTGCCCATAATCATTACACACAGAAAGAGAGATTCGTGCGTTATTAAGCCAGTGGTCGACTAGATATTCCAAGAAATTTTATAACTTGTCATTTTGAGGGTTTTTTGACATTATCAAGATGTCAAGATGTATTAAAGCAAGACCCAAGAACCGCACACATCTTGCATCTTCATTTTAATTGTAGTCATTAACTTAGCCAATTTATTTTACAAGATTGAGATGTATGAACAACCTGATATAGATCTTTCGGTTAACACATTTTCTTTTCTGCCTCCACGACAGCGATTTCGAAAGTCATTTTTTTTTAACAAATAGTAATAAACTTCAAACCCCAGTTCTTCATCGTAGTAAACAAATGAATGTATGTTAGTCAGTGATTAAGCCAGTCCCACTAAATTTATAAATTCCTGGGTCAAAAAACGAGAGACACCCTACAAAACTCCATTTACACCCTCCCAATTTTTAAGCTCCAAAATAAAATTTCTGGCGGAATTCCCTAATTTTAGTATTTAAAAAATCAGGAAATACGAAGCCTATTAAATTAGGTGTTCCACTTAATAAAACAAGAACGGAATGCATTGAAATTGACCAAACAGTATGGTAATTTTTTAACCCACCAATGTGTAGAAACTTGCACACAGTCCACTCTCAATTCTGAAAGAAACTGAGTTATAAAAATATGATGAAGAAGTATCATGTCCGTTTATCCCACGATTTTTATTAGTAATCTAAGTCCACGTCGGTTCTCCCCACGACACGCTTTATAAAAGACACAAGCCTGTTCACCATTTATAAGACTAATAATACTAATGGACATATAATAATAATAATATAATACACAAAGATAAATTATCAACATGGTTAGATAGAGCTTTGCATTCATTGTTATTCTCTTTTTATATTTTTATTTTACTGTGTTTATTTCATCGTCGAGTATGTAACAGCTAAGATTTTGATTGAAGCAGATCTGCCAACGACATCTTAAAAATAGATTGACCGCAGTTGTCGTATTTCAGGTCGAAGATCATTCCAAGCTTGGATGGTGCAAAACGTAAATGATTTGGAATACAAACCAGAAGAGTGATGATGGACAGAGAGTAGGCCTTAATTTGCTTTCCCATGGCATGGCGTTACAATCACGGTAGAAGGTAAACGACTGAAACCGTTCGTGCAAGTAATTAGGTTGTTGAAAACGAAGTATTTTGAAATAAAAACAAGCAAATAAAAAGTGTTGATGTGTGTAAGTGGTGTCTTTCAGTAAGTTTAAGGATTAACTAATTGTCTATGAGAGCGAGTCAGATAATCTGAGTACTTGAGAAAGAAAAATCAAATCTAAGAACGGCATTTTGTGTGCGCTGTAATCCCTGGTTAGTTTATCTTTGAGATTAGATATGGACAGACAGACGATCTGAGCAGTATTATAAGGTCTCTTTGTTAGCTACACTATCGAGGATCTTTAAATAAAAATATTAATAGTTTGAATATAGTATGTAAATAATGTTGCTTTCAACGGAAATACAGATCTTCTACATTCAAAGTATCAATAATATAGATCCAAACACGAATAGTAAACAATATTCTGAAATCGTTCCCCTAATCGTCCATAGATGTCTAACGATTATTTTATTCTACTATTCTTCGGTTTGTTACTGTCATTTACTTTCTGAAACAAGGATTCAAACACTAATTGAACATTGCTAACCGTCTGGAAATATAACAAATTATTCCAGTAATATATTGCTGTAGGTTTTTCTTTTTGTCCATGGAACAAACCTTGTTATAGAGTTTCTACGTCTAATAGTACATCACTTGGCTACTATGTTGATCTCTTTACTCTTTTTGAAAAGGAACTAAAGGATGTATTGTGTCCGTGCCTTGCTTACTAGGAATCCTTCCCAACTGTAAAATGGGTTTAGAAAATCTGAAATGAGGATTTGATTCGACAAAGTTACAGTTCATCATAGCCATAAATCCCCGAGTTATGGATCAATGAAATTATTCCGATCGATAAAAATGGACAATGGGAACACTGATATATTTAATTCAATATTTTGTATTCACTTGAGTAATGAAAATTAAACTTGTACGGTTTAATGTAGAATCTGCTGTAAGGTTCCAGAAAGGCTAAAGGGAGTTTTGAGTCTGTGTAAAAAGGGCTGGGTAGTTGGCTACCCTGGTAACCTTAAATATTTTTTATGTATTATTATTATTACAGTTATAGAGCCTCAAGAAAAGG
>JAGDQP010046588.1:0-13488 GCA_022664845.1 Lepisma saccharinum
GAGCAGTTCTGTTGTACTGTGTCGGAGTGGTTCAGTCTTATGACCGCAACAATAATAGAGGAAGCACCTGGCTGAATGAAGGGTTTGCAGCGACATTTATGAACATCTGTTTGACAGGTGTCAGGCAAACTGCAGAAAGTGCAGTCGGGGAAAAGAAAGGTTTGGCTTTGTTTGTGTCAACGTGGTAACAACACTTGCCGTGCTGAGCAAGCGTTTATGTAATTTGTCTGGCTTTTTCAGCCACTTACACAGCTTGTACATTCAAGTTTCTGTAGCCGAGAGAGGAACATATTCATACTTCATGTAAATCATTACTCGGAGTAATGTCAGCGGATGATGCTATCCGCACAAGCCTCATTTACAGACATATTGTTTTCTGAATTATGATGGTGGCGTCATCTGTGTGGATATGAAGATCAACAACTGATAAGTGTAGTGCAGAAGTACAAATCAACCAGCGAAACCTGGAAAAGTTCCCATATTTTAGTCCACAAGGTATGACACATCCGTCCCGTATCCTCGGGTACGGGTTTATACCAACTGTCTGTTACAACATTTATGTACGGTACCATAAAATGAGCCAGTTTTATCAAAGGCAAGAGTAACTCAAATTCTTTAGCTCCGTACAGTTCATGTACAAAGCATAAGCTTTTGAAGTATTATTCTGTAAAAAGTACAAATATGTTCCATTTTGTTTGTGTATAATTTGCTGTAAACCATTAAAAAATGTATCTACTGACAAGCTAAAATCTCACCTCGGTGATATTTATAGTAAAAAGAATGTTTTAAGCCATAAATCACCAGTTATGACAGTCTTAAAGATGTCTTTCACATGTAAAAGAAAGGAACCGCACCCGTAAATACAAATTAAAATTTGTGGACATTTCTTTGTAAAATTATCACCTCAGTTACTCAGAGGTGATATTTTATCACGGAAAGAGAGAGAATGTATAAACAGTTTAATTGGTAATATCATTCCCAAAGTAAAACAATATTTGTATTGATTGGTACAAAGACTTCTTGTTCTTTTCAAATCTGCATTCATCCTACTTTGTTTGAAATGTTAAAAATGATCGCTAAATCATATTACACTGTAAAGAGAATTATTGTATGTGGTTCAAATTATAATCCTACGAGAATTTATCTTTCACTCATGTTCCCTTATAAGAGTTTCACACTTTGTTCTCACCTCCGCCGTGATCACTGATTTCTTAAAAGATGCATTTATTTGAAAAACAATCGACTAACTCGGACACAGGTGTATTCCATCGAAGTTGTTCTCGAAAATAAAAACTAGAAATTAGTAAAACATAGTGAGAGTATCAAATATAGCTAGTTCTTCGTAAGTGATGATGGCGGACATTATTTTGAACACTGAACAGTTTGGATCTAGTTCGGAATTGTAGTGGAAACTGCACACGTAAAAGATTTTCGCAGTGATTGGGCAGAAACTTATTTTTTGCGAATTAAAAATTATTCAGACCACTCACTAAGCGCAAAAAGACTTTCACGTAAGGAAATACCTTCTAGTGGATTTTCTCCGAGTTGCAGGAGATACTTAGAGCTCACAAGAGCTGACTCAGACATACTGGATTTCATACATATTAAAAGTAGATTTGGTTTGATAACACGGAAGAATTGAAGGACCATTAAATTCCTTATATTAAAGAAGCCGTCGTGAGAAATATTGCGTGACGGAAGTGTTCACCGCATTGTTGCATGTTGTCCAATGCGGGTAATTGATGCAGTAAAAGACATAGACTAACCTTCGTCTGTGGCAGCCGAAGTTCGTATTTTATTGAACTGAAAAGCTTCGCGAGCGAGTTACTGGACGAAGAAACCTTGGACGGATGTGTGTTGTGGTTGTGGCGCCTGACTGGTACTATTTAAGACGTTTCCCTCCCCTCCAGTTACTACATCTTTATATTTTGCTCTAGTTTCTCAATATTTTGGCTTCGAATGTAATTTCAGTACTTTTCAAGGGAGTTTTAGCTACTAGTAAGACACACTTTTAATCATAGGAGGAAAGTACGCAACAGGCGCGTAGATATTTTTCTCGTCGCTGTTCAGTTAATAATTACCGTAGTTTAGTATAAATTGAAGTGATCAGTCTTTCCTATATTAACACAGCATCGTGATGGCAGTTCGGAAGTTAAGGAAATTGGCGAACTCTTCCAGAAATTTATGATTAATGTAAAGCAGCGTTTTTCAATTTTTTTTCATCCCGCGACCCCCTTTCACCATGCTTTTTAGCCGGCGACCCACAATTATTTTTCTTTTGTCTAATATTTGCTTTTCATTTCAAAACATCACAGTTTATTTCCTGTATTTATAATAATATCCTAATATTATTATTATCCAAAACTATTCAGCAAACTACATTATCTGAGTAATTATTAAGACCAGCAAGCAAAATAAAATACTTTCTTTGAAATTTATTACTTTTAACCTACAAACCATAGTTAAATTTATTTTCTCACCTTCCCTCGCGACCTCCAGGTTGAGCAACGATGTCCAACAAAGGATGGCAAAACTACTTCCGTATATGTCTAATGTATTGCACCAAATTTTGAAGCTGCTCCTACAAATTCAAGCCTAGAGAGTTCTAACTTTCAGGGAAGAAAGTTCATAACCAATTCAAGAGTTCGATCAATGCTGATCTTTTATTTTCTTTTTTGTTCATTGTTGAAAGAGCTTCATTGTTATTGGTTTTGATATTCACAATAACAATCAAGCGATCAATTAATACCATTATATTTAGCGTGTGGCTTTTTGTTAATGGGGGTTTTCGTTTCAAATATATTTCTTTTGAATTTATGAATTTTTGTTTTAAGGCCTTTAGGCACTTTTTATTCAACCCGAAAGGATGAAGATGGGCGAATTGGTGGAGTGAATAAAGTGGGGGAAAGGTAGAACCCCCCCCCCCACGCACACGGTGTTTATCCACCACAAGGCTCAAATGGCACGAACTGGAATCGAACTGAAGACCGCGACTCCATCTACAATTCGTCTATGTAAAACTGTTCATACCTGTTTGCAAGTATTAGTAAGCATATTCAGCGGAGCAAATTTAGTGCATTCTGATACATACATATTCTACTTTTGTCGTCCAGTAGTGTATACTCTCGAAAAACGGTATATACGCACACAGTGATTTTTGTAGGTATCAGTACATATTTATGTGTGCCCTCAGTGCACTTGAGGAAGGTTCTCTTGGTTTAACATCAATAGGATTAAAACTCGAAAAGACATTTCCACTTGGCATTTTTCGATATACTGACTGATATGTAGTGAGAAGATTTAGCAATAAAAACACTGAAGTATTTGCTATAATTTTGCTTCGCGGCTAGTTAGTTGTTCAAGGATTTTCCCTTTGAAATAGCTTATTTTACACGTTTAATTATGATTGTAAGGTGTCACAGTTTTACCCGTTGTAGGTAAATGGCGCAGAAAAATGTTTTATGTGGTTAAAATGACGAAATCAAAATTTGGCCAGGAATACAGATATCTCGAACAAATGAACATAATCAAGCTATGCGATCATCATTTGGGCCTCGTACGAAATGGTGGTCATTTCTTGTTACTCTGAATCTCAGCTTAAGAATGAAAACCTTGTTAAAATGTGAAAATTTGTTTTCGTTCAGAAAACCAGGCGGCGAAATAGCAAAGTGGAGGCATTTACGTAGTTTGTCGCATAACACATGTGAATAAAGTAGTGGTTGTCCAGCGCGTGTGGCTGCGTGTTTATACCACTTGAATTTTCAGTGCGTGATTGTTTCGAGTGTGCAGCAAAGATGTTCTCTAGATGGTCGCGTCGTCTTTTACGGTATGTGAAGGTTTTTTTTAATGATTGACGTAGAAAAGAATGATTGACGTAGAAAAGAGTTAATAAATCGTGATGCTGTTGTAAGGTGAGGCTATGTACATAACCCAACTCCACTTACGTGATGTTAGATTTACATTATATGATGTGTACGTAATGTAATATTTGCTCAACAAACAGCAGTCGAACTTCCAGTAACAGCTAGCAGAGTGAAAGCGTAGAACAATGTCTGTTGTGATTCATTCATCTTGGGTATCGAGTTGCTAACAGAAAATGTACGTTATTTCATTGTAAATATTTGGTAGCTAGTCATACTGCTTGTTCGTAACGATTCTCAAGTGACAGGATGCAGTAGCACAATATATTGAAAAATAACCTTTATAGGCACTTCAGTTACAAATGTTTTTACTTTTTCAGGAATTCTGGAAATTTGTACAATTCTATACACCCCTTTGTTGATTATTCGTGATCTTTACGGTACCCTGAGCCTATAAGTTGTGAACTTTGCCTTTGCAGAGGGAGGGAAGGAATGGAGAAGGTACAGCCTTGGTCTTGAAAGGTACCATCCTTGCATTCGCCTGGTGGAACTGAATAAAATTTAACATAAACTAGTCTGTCGCCTTGAAGAGATCCGATAGTGTATAGGTGTTGTTTTAAAAAAATAATAAAAAAATAGGTCTGTTTGTAGCGTTACGTAGGGCGTTTTACATATCTGTTAAACCATAAACATGTGATTAGTATGTACATTAATATCCTACCTTCTTTCGAGAGGCTGTTTTAAAAAATGTTCCATATTTTTTTCCCCCCTTGATTACTTCTCAACACTTAAACATCACGAAGCATGTTAAGGGTGTTTGCGGCTTTTCTTACACTTTCATTTATATCTCATCAAGTTATGATTCGGACATACGAAATTTGTCATCCCACTTCGTTGAAAATACCATCATAAATTTGATTGATCCTGGGTCTTGAACGTGAGAATGTGCGACATTACATAGGCATGTTTATTGCTCACATGAAGAATCGATAATGCAGCTCGCGGCTTAACCGTCAAAAATTGGAATTCCACAGTCATTGTTACAGAAAGGAAATATTGTGTTTCTTCATGTGATATCAAGTGAGGAACAACATAACATTGCGAATAATTGATGAATTAGCTTTCGGGGAATAATTAATTGTAGTTCTGTGCTAGTTGGTGGTATTGCATGTATTTTATACAAACATGCGATATTCACTTAGTTGCATAAACAATCTTTGTCTTGCTGTCTTTTCTGAGAAAGCATTGTCGCGTAAGGAATGCTCTTTATACGTATTTTCCTATGAAAGGTCAATTATGAAGTTGGTTTGTTAGTAGCAGGTTCTAATTGTTATATTTTGTATATCATGTGTATTCTTTACATGCGTTATGAGCTGATCCCGAATTTCGAGTCTTTCACTTCTAGTAACTGCTAGATGATTTTATGGATAGGGTTAGAGCTTGAGATATGATATATCGTCTCGTCACAGCAACTGATAATAAACCAAAGGAGTGGATGTTTCAAACTTGGATTTGAACTCTGAACCTTTCTGTTGAGAAACAGACATTGTGCCACTGAGCTACTATGAATGGTAGTTTTATGTATCAAGTTGTATCATTAAATAAAGAGTGAAATATTATGGGATACGTTTCTAAGTTCTTCAGGCTCTGAAATTCCTACAGTAGTTGAAAACGTATATTTCCACTTAAAAGCAAGAATTGCTCCCCTACTCTTGAGACGTTAGATAAAACAGTACTCTGGAACAGGCGCACCAAATAACTCTTCAATGGGAATCGCTGCTGCAGTTGTTTGTTTTGTCTATCAGACTTTTGTTTTTTCTTAGTGAAGCTTCAAGTAGTTTCGTTAAATACTGTTTTGCCCCACGTCCTACAGTTGCTCACACTGCGCAACGAGAAAATAGGTAAAAATCTTGTTTGGAACTTCATATTTCCAAGTATGGTATTGACCATTTTAATGTAGGATTTTCTATAGTTACTCATGTAGGTACTGGAATAAGTTTGATCATTAATGGACATCTATCCAGTAAGGTTTGATAGAGTTCTGAGTGTTCTGATATAAGGTAAAAAAAGATGGACTGGATTTCCTTTCCTGCTGGGGTGGGTGGGTGGGGGTGTTCGGAATTACGGAAAATTCCGGAACCTAGGATCAGATTTCCGGAATTCGGACTTCCAAGCACAACCCTCAAAGTGAAGGATGGAAAAAGAAGTATCTGAAGTTCTGTAGAATCGTCGATCCGTAGTCTTAATTTGCAGACAACAGATGTATCTACAATCGTTTAATGTGAGACTCCAATTCAAATTCAGGGGTTCAAATATAGATAAAATATATTTCTGTAACACTCAACAATCTTCCAAGTTTAATTCTGAAAAAATAATAATAAAGCTTTATTCAAATGGGTGGTTTCATCTTATAGCTTCCCCGTCATTGACATACATTTTGTCCCCATAACATCTTCGTCTTCTTTTATGTCTGCGCAATTTCCCATAACTCACGATTCCACGAAACATCTCAGTGGTCTGAACCAGAATTGCCTAAAGGCCGTACATAATTTCATTCAAATTTAGAAATATGCTAGTTTTACTTTCTGTAAACTACCTGTTTTTCGGAGGTAGTTGTGGGATTTTTAATGTTTGGGTGGAATTTTTGTGGTAAATAGCAAAGAATTTGTCAACCACTTTAGCTTATCTCCCAGTTTCCGGCTTCGTGCATTGGATGACCTACGTCTGTTCATATGGCTTATTTCTCCCCTGTCAGTTAACTGTCTACTGGGGTTAAATCAATGCACCCCCACTGCGAGTGGAGAATTTGAGGAATTTTTCTGCGAACCTTGCAGTTCGGATGCTAGTTCAGACAAGGGGGCGAGGAACACTACTCTATGTATACAAAGGCTGTGGTCGTGAAGGTAACTAAATTAGGAGAGAACGCAGCCATTAAACCCGTTACCATGCTCAGGGGGATTAACATCTAAGTTAAATTAGGGTAAGTAAATACATTTTTTTTTTTTTTTTTGTTGTTGGTGGCGGTGTGGGGGCGGGTCAGTTTCCGGTAACACCGACATTGTAATCTTTCCGCGCACAGAAAATTGTCCCAGGATTGAATGCAAAAAATCTGGTAACCTTAATTTACGTAAATTACAGAATTACAGTAATTGGATTAAATTGAGCCAAATCTAAAAGGAAGGAATGTTCTCCAACGCACAAGTAGGCCTATTGAACGTAACTGTTTCGGATCCATTTGATCCAAATCTGTAGATCCCGTCCTTTCAAGTTAGCTCACCAGCTCGTTAAGGACGCTAATAACATTTCAGAGATATTTTGAAAGGAATAAGTGTATACAGTATTTGCTAGTGTACTTCTAGAGGATGAGACTTGTAAACTAAAGAACGGTACTTCAAGAAGAAGAAAATGCCTAGGACAGTGGTGATCATTAGTAACTGTTCGAATTTATGCAGTACATATCGTGTGTGCCTTGTTGGTTTAGTACATATGTAAGCTTTTTTTGAGTCATGAACTACCACTTTTAAAATTTATTGAAAAGCTTTGAATGAATAACCGAAGTTAAAAATGGTATTATTAAATGCAATATAACATTGCAGATGCATTCCAAAACCTAAAGTGTTCCTTTTTCTCTCTCAAGTTCACCAGACTCGCAGCAAGTGACTCATGACGTAGAATACGAAAAAAAAACTTTCCGGGTGACACAACACGAGATAACAAGCGAGTGTGATCAGTTGCAGAACGTAATGGAGCAAGGTTTTGCTTACGAAATGAGCGCAAAGATTTACAGTTGACTGTAATTGATAACGATTAATAGACTCAATGAGATGCATCTGAGACAGTGGCAGCAGCCTGTTAAGAAATGCCATAGCAAACTTCTGTGAAAGAGAAAACAGCAGGAGAAAAAAAAAATGCCTTACTTCAGGGGGATAGAAAAATGGAGCACGCTTGAACGAACAGACAGCCGCCTTTGGTCTCGAGGAAGAAGGAAGGAAAGCACGTGTAGAAAGAGACAGTCGACAGATACAAAAGGCAGCAACAGTAGATGGAAAGTGAGAAGCTGACAAAAGGATGGAACAGAAAGACGCGGTAGAGTGAAGGAAAGCTCTTCACTGTCGATTATTTAGTCTAAACTTTACTTCCACTGTCTGCCTTTGTTCATTGTTATCAAGTTCGGTTGCATCTCAACATTTTCTTCAAACTAAGATAGGGAATTTAAACTTAGAATTTTAAAAACAAATAAATATTATTTTCAAAAAGGAAAATCGTCAATTAAAATCCGTCGTAGTATCTCAAACGCTATGTTGCTTTACATCTGCCAACTTCGTGGCCTTCGAGAGGTATTCAGTGGCGGTTCTCATTATACGCGATTGATTTTCTCATTCAATGTATTTTGTGAAGTAAATTCTGAATGGAGGTCGATCGACATCGTTGGTATATTTATAGTTCTAAAAGAGAAGTTCCACGGAGCTGTAACTGTAGAAGAAGCTGTAAACTTAAAATGTGAATGTCCATGTGAAGTTCGTTGGTTGACAGTGTAAAATAAATATTGTGTGTAAATATTGAAATAGATTGCGTTTATTTGGTGCTGCATATAAGGTTAGCAACTAGGGGAAATATAATTACTGTCACGTCCATTCTAACCATGACGCAAAGTAGTTGTATAAACCACAGAGGATATAAATTGCCCGAAAAAGGCACCAAAAAAGTACAGGGTTAACTTGTGCAGGAAAAAGACATAATCGAACACCAACAATGGTGAACAATACCGAGGAACTATCTTCCAAAAAGAAAAAAAGAAGAAACTGGAAAACTTATACTTCAATATGTAAAAAAATGTATTCAACCAACTGACTGGTATGATACATTGTCCAAGAGAGAAGCCAATATTTAACGAGTAAACTACAATGCCAGTTTACACAATCAAAATAATTAGCATCATAGCATGCAAACAAAACAAAAACAAAGAATTGAGATAAAATGTACAAAGGGATGTCATAGAAATGAGACTCGTCCCTTACTCAGAAAAAACAAATAAAATTGAAATGTAACAAGGACAGACAACAGTGGCGACCCTAAACCCGGATTCCAGATCTGACCACCGTCTCCGCTGTGCAAATGATCGGAAATGAAATACCGGTCATGTGTAGGGCCGGTGGGTGAGTTACCGGCCCTACCGGTGAAATTCCTGCTGGTTGGCAAGCCTAGCTGCATATTATGTAATTAAGCGTGCGATTCAAAAAAAAAATAATAATAATAATACTAAAGCGAGTCACCTCCATTGTCAATTTCCGGCTGCTACTGGATTAATTCCTTTTGCAGGTTGCTTTTAAGCAAGAGGATTAATTACATATTTCGAGTTACCCCTATGTGTTAATATTTTCTACAGTGCACATGAATTAAAAAAGCAGCTGTCTTCAGTCCAAAATATGAGTTCATTTACTTTGTTCGTTCCTGTTTTCTGGTACTTCAATGTGTGAGTTTTCCTCTATTGTGTCGAAACATTAGGCAAAATCCGCCCCCAAGCATTTACTGTGCGGATGAATTTGTTAGACATTTTTCAAGAACCAAAATTAGGACACTAACTTGAAAAAATGCTGTTTAACAGTAACTATGGAGAGAAGTAAAAGTGACATAAAATTAAAAGGAGGAAGTACACAAGAATAATTAGGTAAATTACCTCATGATTGTGTAGATAAGGGTCAAGTAAAAACAGTGTGAGAAATACATCGTAGCATATTCCCAGAAGACACATGTTAAGTACTGCAATGAAGACTTTAAGACGCAAAGAAGACTTAAAACGGGATTCTAATGCTGTTTACAGCGTAAAAGGAAAGCAATGATAAGGCGAAAAGAAAGGAAGGGAAATTTTAAACATACATACTCAAACAGGTAAACAGGATCTGCGATACACGGTAGTGAAACGTCTTTATTGCACTTTGCAGCGTGTATGCAGTATTCAATAGCCATTGCTACTTCTAAGGAAAGCAGATCATATACAATGAAAGCACTTTTTTTTATGTAATTTATCCTCTTCGCCCACCTTAGTTTCACAAATTTACTAATAGTTTCTGGCGATCGAACAATCTGATATATTGGCTTTATTAAGAAATTTCCACTTTGAGTTCATTTTTTTTTTTTTTCAGTCCTATTAGTTATGAAGCAATACTTGCCCTATGAAACCACAGTAGTTCCTTTATAATGAAATTCCTACGAAGGAAAACATGTGTATGCGGCACCCATTCGATCGTATGCTGAAATAATTGTATTGAATTCAACTTGGATTGTGATTGGCTAAACCGACATGGTGTATGTGATTTTCTTTTTTCTTTATCACGTGATTTGTGAACATGTCGCCCTAACTTTGCACGTCTCTAGCTCCGAAACTTGCTATTTGCGATTAGAACGCCTGCACGGTAATGCATAGGACATTGGTCTGCACTTGTGAAAAACTTGAACGAAATCTGAGCGCTCGTTGTCTGGTACTTTACCTTGTAAGAATTCCTTTTACAATTGCCAGTACCTGAAGAAATAGTAGTACTGAAGAAAGATCAAGAAACTTGCTGTCGCTGTTCATAAAAAAAAAATAATTTCCCTGGTAAATGTTTGAGAGAATTAGATCTTGTTTTCCTGCAGGTATTGCATTCTATAAAGAAATTAAGAAACAAAAAAAGCTGCTGCACTTGTATGTTCTTTCGGTCCATTTGCTAGGTAGTTCTCTTAGTAGGCATGTTTCTAGAAAGGGAGCAGGAAGTAGTGAAACAAAGCAATGTTGTTTTAAATATGTCTTCAGTTTCGTGTACAGAATGCTACTTCTTTAAGAAGAAAAAATAGCAAACGTGACGGGAGGATAAAGAAACAGTGGAACAAAAGAAAGATCTCGAGCGCTGTAAGAGCTTTTAGGGGGAAAAAAAGTGATGGGATAAGGAAAAAAAAACAGGTTCACGATCTCGTTTGGGAGAGAGCAGGCACGTTTCATATTGTCGATGACCATCGTCCCAAGGCAATCTTTTGACGTTGCAGTCGCACCTGTATCAGACATAAATTTGGTGAGACAACCGTGTAACCAAAAATTCAGATATTTGAGACTCTTTGTCGTGGCTTTCGTTAGAACGAAGCCGCGACAACAGTCAACTCGTAGAGAGCGGGTAATTTGTAGTCAGCACCAACGTACGATGTTGAATCAAGGATGTTTCCAATCTACTGGAATGTTCAGATTGCTATGTGATGACATGTTCAATATTTTCCCAGTTTTCATTATATGTCATACGAGACCAAAATAAAGTGTGCTATGGTATTTAAATTAGTATATTGTAGGACTGGTGACATCTACATGAAGGTGTATCTCTTCAAGTCAGTAAATCTTTATATTATTTATTTTGTAATGCCGTTTAGACGAAAAGAAGTACGTACCGGTCTTTTGAACACTGGCAATTGATAAGCCATTTGAAAGAAGCATTTCTGCTGTTAGCCTTATTAAGTTGAAGTGCCACTGAAAGAGATAACATATCGCCACCTTGGAACCAGAAGGTACTATGTCCACTTTTTGGCAAAACAGAGTTAGCACTGCAGTCAAAGACCTTGTACTGAAGGGTATCAACCCCCAAAATAATATCTCACAAAACGACCTGCAAGTGGCTAGAAAATAGAAATGTTAGAAATTTAATGATTTTATTGGACATAGTACCTTCTGGTTCCAAGATATGAACTATAGTTTTGTACACCAAAGTTCAAGTTTTCGACCCAACTGGTACAAAACTATTACATATTTTTATCAAAATAGCTTTTAGTGGGTCCACGGTGGCTCAATGATAGAACACTTACCTATGATGCTAGGTGTCGTCGGTTCGAACCCTATTCATGCCATGTGGGCTTTGTGGTAGACATGTGCGTGAGTTTTCTCTGGGTTCTCCCGTTTCCTCCCACTTCCTTCATTCCACCAATTCATTCAAACGACCTGAGCTAAAGTTGCCTAAAGGCCTTAAAATTTAAATTCAAATTCGCTTTTAGTTGTACTCCATTTTAATGGAGCTTCTGCTGTTGGTCATTTTATACAGGAAAATTAATATTTTTATTGAAACACTCAGATGCAGTATTCTTGAGATTTTCAGTGTAATTTATTATTTTTCCAAACAGTAAGGAAAATACTGTAGTATTGTTTTTTCAAGAAGCATTGGAATTTGCGGTAGTAAGTACTGTTATTTTTCTCTCTCAATTTTATTACTTGACACTTTCCCCCATTGAAGACTTGTCAGGCAGAATCTTAAAAAAAATAATCAGTTGTCCATATTGAAAATATCACAGCTTTCGTATCTCGATGTCAGATTAGACATTACTCCATTTTGTCACCTTGACAGATTCTGTTTCACCGGAAATATGGCGATAACTCACCAACTAATCATTGGAGGAAGTAAATAAAAAACTTGCGTTGTTTCACACGCCATTACTTGAATAATAGGTCCATTGTTAAACAATTGATATACAATGATCTACACTCGATGCTAAATGAAACTAAAATAGTCCATGAAAAGCATACAACGTGGGTGAGACTTTAGCACTAAACGGGGATATTTTATAAAGACTTCGTGCATATGATGTACGGGATAGCGGGACTGACGCGTCTTGTAAGAGTCACTGTACAATCATCGCCAAAAGTTTGTATCAGTCGTAAAATGTATTTTCCTAATAAATTTGGAATTGATTGACCAATTTGATTAGTTTCCTGTAACGTAAAGAGAATGTGATTTTCCGTAAGTTACGAAAAACATCTAATCAGATCGGTCTATCCATTCCCGTTTTTTTTGTAGAAGAAATTTTACGGCTGAGGACAAACTTTTGGCGTGGACTGTACAATGTATATTGGTTGTCAGCCTCTGGCATCAGAACTTGATTATGGTACACACGTGTGCATAACTCACGAAATACAAAAGTATTAAGTGATATGTTTTCAGGTGCATGGTACTTGCTAAGCTATTATTTTAATTAAAACTGTTTTTCATCTCTGTAAGTATCAAGTACTACTTTGTCCATTAAATCTAATTCTTCCAGCAACTGTATTACTTTAGTTGAGGTTCTGCAACGTATTCCGGAAAGACTGCGGCAGTCTTTCATCCTCTAGTGTAGCGTTCCGTCATCTGTATTTCTTTAACTGCCACGTGGAAGAAGCCCTATAGAGATGATTCTACTGCTTCGTTGGTGAATGTTGCATAGCTTTCCGACTGACTCACCGTTATAGTCATAGGAGGAATTAATAAAACGCGAATGCCCATTAGAAGTTGTACGATTACGTCGTCGGCACTGTGTTACACAATGCTAATTCAGTTTTATTACAACAGGAAAAGTAACTGACCCACTTTTATGACTATAATTCGTCTTCCCCTTCCACCGCCTTCTTTAAGGATACATTCCCTTATGTCTGTCACAGTAGCAGTTTTTTTTCCCCCTTCCGTTTTGTAAATAGCAGTTATCGCTTAAGGTTATTAGAGGAGACTGGCTAAATAAAATTTGCAACAGAAGTTGTTACATGCTTGTGCGTGTTGCTTTTCAGTTTGTCCTGACATTGAGCATTGGGATCGGGGGAGGGAGGGGGCGATGGCCGGTGTCCGCTTCTGCCGATAAATTCTTAGCGAAA
>JAGDQP010046590.1:0-15255 GCA_022664845.1 Lepisma saccharinum
TCCTGGTAGCACGGACTCAAATGCCGGCTGGAGACCTTTCTTGAGTGCTTCACTTTTTCATGTCTGACACTCTGAGTTGTACTCAGCCTGAGTTTAGTACCAAAGTGTCCTTGGTACTCCTGGATACCTTGGGAGGTAAACGGAGTTCCGTGTGCGAGTGACCACCGTACTTTACTTCGTGCCGCATGCCGCCAAATCCTCATACGTCGCCGCGTGTGCATCGCACAGGACATACCTTTACATTTTGTTTCACCTTTTGTTAAACACAAGATACCAGATCACTTTACAACTTTTTAACAATAACAAAAACAAGATACTTATCATTCTTAATGTAATCCTATTGATATTTTCGAACTAAGAAATATAATGAAATGAATTGAAGGAAGGGAATGGTCTCTTAAAAACGGGAAGTACAAAACGTCTCCAATTTTGTTTATAAGAAACTAGCGAAAGTGGAAAAATTAAAGATAGTAGGTAGACCTTCGATCAGAGATGTAAATTTAAGGTTTATGCGCAAGAAGTTTTAGAAAACAAACTTGGTTTTTGGAAAGTCAAACTACAGTCTTTAGAGTAATTAATTAGCCATGCTAACTGTCTTGCATTATATAATGGCTATGGAGCTATTTCTAAGGACAAGGGTGCTATAATATTCTTGGTATCCTTATGAAAATACATGAATTGCTTGCCCGTTTCCTTTAACGCTAGGAATTGTTTCCCCCCTCTTCCTCGTTCTCTCCTTCTCTAAACTATCTCATTCGTATCATTCGTTGATATTAACAACCGTTCACATGAATTAGTGTGTATAACAGGAAACAATAAAAGCAAGCTAGACACTGTCTGCTTCGTTGGAAGCAGTCTCCATGTTTGTGCTCTTACATTTTTTATACATATAGAGAAACTTCGAGTGTTGTAATGTTTCTCGTTAATGTATAATGTAGGTTACTTACTGTGACAAGACAAAGTCTCTTTTCCTCTTCTCTCTCTGTTACGCGGGAGTCTTAGATTACATTGCAGCAGCAGTAGTATCACTTAAATTAGCATTTTGTTCTCCTCCTCCTGATCTCTGATCCACTTTCCCTCTGCAATTAGCGCCAAAAAGCGTTACATTTCATCAAACCCCCCGATTGTGGGATTCTTGAGACGAGAATCTGCAACCGGGCAAAGGTTCTGGTTTCGGGTGCAGAGAAGCAGGAGGGACATTCGTGTTAAAGGCACCAGCTGAGAGAACGAGAGGGAGCAGTTAGAGTAGATTTTAATACAAGAAGACGACAGCTCAAAAATAATGAGATATCTCAAGAACTATAATGGAACTTCTCTCTCTCTCTCTCTCTTTTAGGCACTTATAAGTATGAGAAATTTCTCAAGAAATTACACTTCCGTTGCTTTGATGTGTCATAATCTCTCCAGAATGTTTGCCTTAACATATTAATAAAGTGAGGTGACGAAGTGATGCAGAAAATTTTAATGCATTGTTGTATTCTTAGATACTTCTTTTGTTTATTATATCTCTTACTAAGTAAGAATGGAAGGAAGTTATTCACATTCTCTCGTAAAAAGCCTTCCTCGAAACCTCATATCATATTTATAATATATCAAAGGAATATGTCTCATTTTTTGTTTGTTTATGAGATGTACTTTCGTTGTACTAAATTTCGAAGTTGAACTATGCCGAGTATACGCACAGAACATAGGTAGTTATTTTTTTATTACTTTTTCTAGCTGAAATGCTCGTGGAATCAGTAAGAAAGTGCCTAACCCATAATAACATAAAATAATCTACAATTTGATGTACTACAGCAAAGAGTGATACATACATCACATTGAAAACATGTCAGTTAGGGAACCAGCTTACTCCATAATCGCTCAAGAAACCTGATTACCATTTCCTAGCACTCAAGTGACGTGTCTGCAGTCCGTTTTGTTTGCTGTGACACGTCAGTTAGGAAAAAGGATAATCCATACAAGCACAAGAAATGCGATTATAATTTTCTATCATCCAAAAGTGTCAATCGCAATCTAATATATTTCATCACTGTTTGCTGTCATAGTGTGGTTGCTTTTGCTTAGAGCTAGCCAGAATCGTGACATACTGGATTAAAGAAACAGATTTTGCATAGTTCTTCTACACGCTAAGTACAATCAATTTGTAGGGAGGTGCCCAATTTTCGGGTCCGCCAGCTTGAAATACGACGTCATCTTTATTTTCTTCAAGGTTTTACGACTTTTCTTGAAACATCGCTGATTATCTCCCCAATGGTAGAGTTTACAGCAAAAAAGTGTTCCCACAGCCAATGGGATCCCGATGTGGGGAGCATGGGGTATGATATCTCATGATCACCTATCGGGGTTTCAGTTGAGCTGTTGATCTCGTCAGAATGGACGCAGCGCGCGCGTGTGGTCCTGATTGATTCAAGCGGAGGATTTTGCACATTTCTTGATTTAAATAGTTGTTACTGTACACAAAAACACTGAGAAGCTATTTAGCAAGCATCGACAAAAATAGCGGTTAAAAAATCATGATCTATAAAAAGTCTAACCTTTAAAATCTTATATCACGTAAAATATTGAAGATAAAAAAAGTGGTATTGTACTCAAATTGTAGGGAATTTAAATTGAAATAAAAGTTAATCAAACACTTTTTGCTGTAAACTCTACCACTGGGGAGATAATGAGCGATTTTTAAAGAAAAGTCAAAAAATAAATAAATAAAAGCTTGTTTCTCGAAAACTATGAAACCTACGAAAGCAGCATTGGGCTCAAATTCTAGAGAATTTAATGATAAATAATATATTTGAACAATTTTTGCTGCAATCTTAACCACTGGCGGAGATAATCAGCGATTTTTGAAGAAAAGTCGAAAAACCTTGAAGAAAATAAAGATGGCGGACCCGAAAATCGGGCACCTCCCTTTAAATTGATTGTACTGCGGGTATAGAAGAGTTATGCAAAATCTGTCGCTTTAATCCAGTCTGTCACGATTTTTTCGCTAAGCCACTACACTATCACGAGTGAAATAAGACTACAGAAAGTTGTCAGATATATGCTAGGAAATATTAATAACGTTTGGCGACTCATCACTCTTAGACACAAAAGCAGACAATTTCTTGCATTGATTCATAGAGCGTTGTAATATAAGATCAAAGAAGAAGAAACAAGAAATAACACATGCTTGCCAATCTTAAAGAATATAATGAATGCATTAAAAAATATAAGAACAACACTTCATAAACAAATTAGAGCAAGAAAAAAGATAGAGGAGGACAAAGATAAACGAAAACAGTAAGTATTCTTACTATTCGTGAAATGTATTGATAACAAGTTAAACAGCATACTGAAAGTTTATTATGTAATTCATATTTCTTCCAAATAAGAAAACTAAAGAGATACTAAACACTCTGAAGGACACATTGGATCTAAGGATACAGGAAGGGTATACAGAACAGAAGAGACTGGTTCAAGATTTTGAAGAAACAGAGTTGAATGATAATTATATAAACAAAGATAATGGTTCTAATACTTATTAACAGGTTGAAAGTACTTTAAGTGCCATATAGACATCTAACAGGTGGATATAATAGTCAAGCAAGTACAACAAGAGAATTTAAATGTGTAATAACATAATTCAAATTGATAAATACTAACAAAATATCAAGTACATAAAGTAACACCGGTACATTTGGTTCAATCACAAAGATGCTATAACGTTTTGTTTTTAATTTTTGAATTATAGATGAAAGCATAGTTTAGGAGTTAGACTTGCCCACTATTAGTGTTGCATCCTCGCAAGTAACGCAATTAAAATAATGATGTAAGCCGTGTCTATCTAGGAAGTAACTACCGAGGCTATACGGAAAGAACGTATTCCAGTAAAGTTTACGATTTTAGACGTGTTCTTTTCAATCCTCCTTTCTAAGAAGCACTTCTTAATAGTAATCATTGTCCAAATACAATCTTTGGATACAACATTGATTATATTTTGCTAAGACGACAGAACAACATAATTATTTGTCGAGATATCAACGCAATTAATGAAGATATCTAATTAACTTTCGGGGTCTTATTTCCTAAAATAATATCTTAATAAATAAGATGAATATAATAAATTTTCATCTTGGTACTACAGGGAATTCATTCGTGATACATTGGCGTGTATTTGTTTTTTAAATACGCTGAATATTACATATTGGTAACTTTCATTTCATTGAAATATCCTTTCAAACAGATGTAATATTGCAGAAGTGAGAGTGTGATTAGTTTCTCACTTGAGTGAGGGGTTTTGCTTGTAGCTTTGTAATCAAGGGGTTATGGTTTCTATTCCCAAAAGGGACTCTTTATTTATAGTGGTTAGGAGTACACTGTAAGTACCATCATTACAACGCCATTTCAGTCTCATGAAAAGCGCTGGCAAACCAACACCGATTTACCGTGCTCAGGTAAAACAGGGTGGCGAGAGTTAGAACGTATAATTATACGGTTAGGTTATGGCGCGCGTGTTAGATTGCTTTTGTACACTGAACATGCAGGGAGCATCTACTACTGTCAAGTCTATTCTATAAAAGCAAAACTCCATAATGATTGAAACTGTCATGTACCGGTATTTAATAGCTACTTCCCAACAATATCCACAATTGTGCAAGAACTACTGATTCGATTAGGTTAATTTCGACTAATTATTAAGAGTATATTAATCAATATACTTCTTAATGTAGCAGATATAATCTAAAATTCATAATGAATATACGCATTGTAAATGACTAAACAAATAACAACATTTCTTGTATTCTCTTACGTCATTGCACTATTGATATTTAGTATCTATTCAAATGAAACCTATTCAATTCTAGAATGTCAACAAGGAACCGAAGTCGTCACAAAGTCATATTGTATCCTTTAGTGTTTTGACTTTTAATAAATACATGCACTTCAGTTAGAATGTCGACCTATTACCAAGGGCTACTTAGCGTATATACATAATCATCTTTTAAAAATGATAAAGATACCTCAAATAACTAGTACGTGGAAGATATAATGGCTAGGCTTATCATGATACGTTCACAACAAACTTAATATCGATCATGTTTTCTATTTTGAACGCATGACCGCTATTTAGTCTCATTTTCTGATCAATAATCCGATTAATCAAATAAACCCTTCTCAACTCACAATAGATCTCTGCGCCATGTATCTGCTAGTAAATTAGTGAAAACACCACAACAAGGAGATGCTGTCTTCTCTGATGATGATCGAATCTTTTCCGGCTGAAATGACGCCAGCTCGTGGGAGGAGAACGGGGTATATACGTAGGAGAGGGAAAGGGTAACTAAAAAAAACGAGTTGGAGTGGGATGAGAAATCTTTTCGAAAGATGAAGGTGCAACTTTGGCTGCTCGGTTGAACCACAACAACTTTGCTTTCCCGATAATGAAAAGCGGAGGTCTCGTGGATGTGCAAGAAGAGAGGAGCAAAAGGAAGCCAAGGAGAGGATATAAAAGACGTCTCTGCAATTTGTATTAGATGATGTACAGTAGCACAGGTTTCAAGCGTGTGAGCCTTTAAGTTCACGCAAAGATTTTTCCACGCTAGTGAAGTAAGTGGAAGAGACCGTTTCTTGGTAATATGAATCTTCCGTAAAAGTGGAACAACCAAAGTTCAGGCTCGTGGAGGAGAGTGCGTAGGGGGAACCCGAAGGATGACGAGGAGCAAAGGAATGAAGAGAGGAGTGGTAGGGATATTTGGAGAACGAGGAGGAGTTTCCGTAGTATCTGTTACAACGCATTACGGCATGATATCGAGAGAGCTCATTACGTGAGAGAGAAGGCTATTAACCTTGCAGAACTTAGTAAACTGGGTCACAATAAATATCATGGGATCGAGCAAAAGCTTACATACAACACTCACTAAAAGAGATGATGGAAACAAATTTGACTGAATACATACTATTACTGTTTATCACTTAAGTCATAGGTTCCCAACCTGCGTTAACTAGAACCCTGATGTACACTTTGTCATCTTCTGATGCTACCTTTTGTAAATACTTCAAAGTCCGTGTCCCCTACAATTGATGTTATTAGAATAGAGTAAGGCGTTTCACACACTAGTCCAACAAGATCATTGTTTGTTTTTATAAAGCGCTAATTTGAACGATATGACAGTTAAAATTAATGTATCTTATGAATTAATTACTTACCTATGCGTTTTGTATAGTCACAATTCGTAACAAATAATAACTATGACAAACCCACAATAATTGTTTAAAAAAAAAAGGATCTGCACCATTCTGTAAGTATTTCACGCTCCCAAGCTTAAAAACACTCCTTTAACTCTTCTTTAAATCATTTAGACATAACAATCTCTTGTGAGGATCAATGAACAAAGAGTTTAGGAAGAGATTAACTAAAGAATATATATGGAGTATTGCGTTACAATGGAGTCGAAACGTGAACTCGACGAAAGAGCAAAGAAAAAAAATTAGAAACTTTGGAAATGTGGACAAGAAAATCAACTGGAAACAGAAGATGAGAGATGAGGAAGTGGTTAAGAGAGTAGGTGAGACACGAGCAGCGAAATAAAGAAGTGAAAAAAACTGGTTAGGACACTGACTGCGCAGGAATTATATTCTGAGGGATGCAATTGATTGTATGGTTTAACGTATAAGAGGAAGAGGAAGAATACGAATCAGCTCTTCAACTCTTCAGGAAGATAAATCGTATGGTGAGATCAAACAGAAATCTCAAAAAGAGGCATGGATTGAAAAAAAACTTAACGAGCATTGAAGAACCTGCCTCGTTATGCATAACTCTCATGGTGGTGATATCGAGACATTTCAGAACGAGAAAGTAATTAAAGTTATCAATTTGGATACAATGTAATGTTCGCATCTGAACATTATGAAGAATATAAAAGGGCATAACTTAAATAAAAACCAATTCTAGCATAATTATCTTGAAAGAAGCCCTTTTCAATAACTGAAAACAGCTATTTGTCCAATATCCAAGCTCTTCTAATAATATAGGCTAGATGCAATGAAAATGAGAAAATTACCTCAAAATATTTAATTATATGCTAATTACAATACGTAGACCTTTAAATTAATACTACAAAATATCTTGTAGAATAATTTGCAGGGAAAGAGATGGCACGAAAACACTCCCACGCCATTTCTTCTTCTTCCTTTTATGTAACTGGTAAATATGTAGTATGCTGAGTTTCGACAGTTTTGTCTTTGTGGGAGAGGATGTAGCTTATGCGGTTTTGCAAATGGAAAGTTGGTTCCTCTACGAACGTTGTTAGTTCTAAGCCACCTCAAAGTCATGTCACATGATGTGGACGTTTTCCTCATTTCGAAATAATGTGGAACTTCTACTTAACTGTTAGGATGCATGTTTGAAAAGGGAGGATTATGTCGAGTGTAAAGAGAAACTACGGATATATTTATTGATGGGCATCCTTTCAAGATAAAGATTTGTGCGTCAAATTAAACAATGTTTATATGTGATAAATAGTTAAAATATTTCACTTTGT
Source organism: Lepisma saccharinum (assembly GCA_022664845.1). Taxonomy (NCBI): domain Eukaryota; kingdom Metazoa; phylum Arthropoda; class Insecta; order Zygentoma; family Lepismatidae; genus Lepisma; species Lepisma saccharinum. The sequence goes on from JAGDQP010046590.1 coordinate 7,521, forward strand.
CAACACAGAGTTTTGTTAATTAAAATTAATCTCTGATGTTACAAATCATTTTTCTTCCAACTTGTCTCACAATTTTGAATTATTATGATTGTATTCAATTTAATAATAATAATAATAATGAATAGATGCACGAATGAAAGTTTTATTTAAGTACTATGAACAGCTTGTTAACTAGTATAGCTAGGAAGAAAAATACATATTGATATACGATATATGAAAATATGAGAGTGATGTAAAAGTACAAATATACGAAGTACAAATCAGATATTACAAAAGAACAAAATAGAATAAATAAATAAATAAATAAAACAAAAAGATAAAAGGCACCATTAATGTACAAATTATAGATCTGACATTCACAATTTCAGCGAAATAGTTAACATTTCTTTAGATACAGAAAGAAACCAATAATGATCACCTATTTATTGCGATACTAATTGTTTTAGCCCCCCACCCCAGTTACTCATAGTTGCAATTAAGTTGTGTGTTCTAGTGTTATGAAGTGGGATGCGTATAAACAAATCTTTAAGTATATGTTTACATTCTACCCTGTTAATAAGAAAATCGACAATAAATTGCCTGTCCCTTGTCACGCTTATTAGGTACAAGGGTTCTACATTAAATACTGTGCACCAATGACCATAATCATATTCAAAGTATGGCAATTTTAATTTAGAGCAAATATGTCTAAAACATTTTTGAGTTGCTTCTATCTTCTCTTTATTAGTACTGAGTCTTTTTGTAAAACTGATGTGCTTCGTTTTACCTATATTAATATTCATGTTATTGATACCATCACACCATTTCACGATTTTATCAATATGATCCTGTAGGGCTGTCTATTGCCGAATGTTATTAACTTCCCTGTTAGTTTTAAATCGTCAGCATAAAGCAATGCTATCGTGTTCTTTATACAACCACAAATGTCATTAATGAATATGTAAAGCAACAGAGGTCTTAAAGGGGACCCTTGAGGTATACCGTTAAGAATTGTAGCAGATGTGGATTGCAGTTGGTAATTTTTATCTAGTAGGTTCCTTTTTAAAGATAGCTACTAAACTATTTGAGATATGATGGCGAGAGGTCGATCTTGTTTCATTTATCCAATAACAACTTACGATTACCGAATCAAATGCTTTAGAAAGGTTATAATAAATAGCATCACATTGGCAATTTTTATCATTGTACCCTTGAACAATACTAGCAGTTTGACAGTAGTTGATTTTCCGTTTAGGATAAAAATAATAACTGTAATTCATTAGCGTGCTGAGAACAGCTATTTAGCAAAAATAAAGCCTTATGCTGATAGAAAAACAGTAGCAAACATACATCATTTTCATTGGTGAAAAATTCAGAAATGCAATACAAAGATGCAAATAACTAAATCTGTGGTGTACTATATTAAAACTACGTGCAGTAATATAAGGGAGCTTTTATTTAAAAGTGTGACTTTATTTAGCTAGGACGAGGAGAGCTAATGGGGCCAAGTACGTGATATTCTTGTATTAAATACAATGTGTGCAAATTATCATGACATAAATAACATACAATAATACAAAAAATGATTTTAAATTAATAAATACGTAGTGTGGGTATAAACAGTTTATGATAAAATGCATTTAGTAACAAATCCTCTCTCCTCTATGGCGTTGCTGTGGAGCAAAATTAAAAGAACTTGCTCAAGCCTGCACAGTTTATCATATTTTTACACTACTATAGTCAGTTTGATTGCAAAGATTATTCCGAAGCCTTACAAATAATCATTTTCTTCAAGTTGAGTTTGCTTACATTTGAATTCCATTAACGCATTCATACAAGCTATCTATATCATCATTGGTGAACTTCAACATATTGTTTAACCTACTACAAAAAATTAACTTGATTTTTCAGTTTGCACTGTTTTTAACCATTGAAAATGTAGTTACTATTAGAGAGGCAAATTGAACTGTAAATATTTTACTGGTCTCACAAAGAAAGTTGTAACTCCCTCAACAAATGTCTGAACCTGATTTTGGTCTACACTTCCATCATGAAATAGCTTGTCAAGTTCGTTTGCCCTATCAATATCAGCTTTTCCGAAATCTTGAACATTGAATCTCTAAGGTTGTACTATGGTCAGCATTATAATGTATACATGACTTTATTATACACGATTTTACTCTAAGTCTACAAGATAGGCCACCCAAATTACGTAGAGTGGGCGGTGTGTGATTCTGAGAGTTTGTACGTGAACGAACATGGGTTGGAATTTTCTTTTCTTTAAGAGAAAACATTATCACATGTACCGGGGGCTGGAAAGTTATTTATGATTTTTTGTAGTATGTAGCAAGTAATAAAGAATTTAAGAGCCCTCCTCACCTCAACCCCCAAATTTTAACGTTTTTAAAAATATTTCAAAAACTAATTGCACTATCAAAAATGTAAGGGCACTAGAGCTTACAACTTACTATGAAATACAATGGACAGTGATCTCAAGATCTTGCCCATTGATAAGTGATATGTTTTCAAAGGTTATGACGTAATTATTTAATTGAAGTCTCAGCACTCATCAATCGACAAGATTTCGAGATCGTCGTCCATTGTATTTCATGGTAATTTATAAGGTTCTAGTGCGCTATGCGTTTACATTTTTGATAGTACTCTTAGTTTTTTAAATATCTTGAAAATGTTAAAAATGTGGGGGTGGAAGCGAGGAGGCCTTTTAAGCGAGTCGCATTTCAAACACCAAAACAGGGAACCTAACACTATTTTACCACTAGTTGAAAATGTGTAATATAAAATGTCCCGTAAAAAAGGTCCTTACGGAACGTGGAGAAACGAAAATGAACTTTGAAACCTCTGGTTGCTAGGTAATTATTTCTTTCTTAATGAATCGAGTATTCCATAGAACACTAAAGTTATACACGAAAGACAAGATAAAACGTCTTTTTCTATCAGTTCTTAAAAATGGGGCACGATATTTATGCTTTATAATTTCTGTAGCCATGTTGTTATTTACGTTTATCATTTACAAAGAAGATGTTAGTAGCGACATTATGTTAATACGAAATTATCGTAATTGTAATTTCATTGTCTCTCTCTCTCTCTCACACACACACACACACAAGATCAGATAAAATGAATTTTGTGGAGGTAACTACATACACACAACAAAGTCAGAAAAAGAATGGATCTTTGATCATCATATGGTGAATATCTTAGATAAATGAAGACTTATCTTCTTTCCAGAAGAAATATTTGTGAGTGTGTGTGTGCATGTTTTGTTCCGAGCGACCGTCTACCTTGCTTGGTAGAGCGTTGGTTTCGTATTCGGGAAGCCCTCGGTTCAGTACCTGCGGCTAAGTCTCCTGACTACCTCAAGTGTTACAAACCGATTGAAACCAAATTTGTTGTACGAACAGGGCACACCCCAGAACTAAAATATATGGTAGCAAAAACTGCTCCAATTACCCCCCTTGTGATATTTTGGCCCCCTAGTCGAATAACTCACTCACTGACCTAGTCATCAATATTCCTAGGCCAAACAGCTAAAGCTAGAAACACAGAGCCGAGACGTCAAATGTGGTATAAATGTTGACTATCATGAGGAGGTTACGAAACAGAAAAGAATTTGTGGAAAAGTCGCATCTTGAATCCAATATGGCGTCCTAAAATAAATGCCGACAATATATGCACAGCCCGAACTACGGAAGCTAGAAATACCAAATTTGGAATGAAGGCCAATCATCAAACGTAGAGTACGAGAATAATAAAAAATATTCAAGAATTCGCCATCTTGAATCCAATTTGGTGGACTAGAATGTATTTCACAAGGGCTGGGGCTAGAAACACCAAAGTTTTCACAAATTTTTATTATCAAGAGGTGGTTACAAACAGATAAAGAAATTGGGAACAAGTCGCCATCTTGAATCCAATATGGCGTCCGAAAGTGAATATTGAAGGTATTTGCACAGCCCAAAGTACTGAAGCAAGAAATACCCAATTTGGCATAAATGTGTATGAGAATGGGTAGGTAAAAAAAAAATGCCAAATGGTGAAAAAGTTGCCATCTTGGATCCAATATACACACTATATCATGTACACTATATAACGCACCATTCAACTTTATCCATGCAAACGTCCACACAAGAACACACACTTCGTAGCGTTTTGCGTTATATATACAACAAACGCAAGCATTCCGTAACTTCATTGTGTTGGTTTAATTCTTATTCCAATTAGTAGTTGTTTCGAGCAAAGGCATATGAAGGGAAAGGTTAATATTTCATGATGGCGGCCATATTGGATCCACGATGGCAACCTTTGGAAACTTTCGTATTATCCCCTTTACCTAAATGAACATTTATACCAAATTCCGTGTTTCTAGCTTCAGCCGTTTTGATTGTGCAAATAGTTTCGTTATTTATTTAGGCCGCCATATTGGATCCTAGAAGGCAACTTTTCACCATTTGGCATGCTTCCTTTACCTCCCCATTCTCATACGCATTTATGCCAAATTAGGTATTTCTAACTTCAGTACTTTGGGCTGTGCATATACCTTCAATATTTTTCGGACACCATATTGAATTCAAGATGGTGACTGTTTCCCAATTTCTTTACCATTTCGTGACCACCTCTTGATAATCAAACTTTCTGTCAGCTTCGGTGTTTCTAGCCCCAGCCATTGTCAAATACATTCTAGTCCACCATATTGGATTCAAGATGGCGACTTTTCCACATTTTTATTCTGTTTCGTAAACTCCTCATGATATTCAACATTTGGTATCTCTAGCCTCATCGTCTCGGCTCTGTATTTCTAGCTTTAGTTGTTTGGCCTTTGAATGTTGATGACTAGATCAGTGAGTGACTTATTCGACTAGGAGGCCAAAATATCACAAGGGGGTAATTGGAGCAGTTTTTGCTACTATATATTTTAGTTCTGGGGTGTGCCCTGTTCATACAACAAAATTTGGTTTCAATCGGTTTGTAACCCTTGTTAGATTTTCTCATTGTTTGCCTCAGTCACATCAGACATGTATCGGGATGGTCCCTTCAATTTAGGTCCTGAGCGACTCACTACCGCATTTCGCCAAACCTTATCCCGGAGTGATCCATAGGTGCGTAAAATCTATAAATAAAATGCAACTGTTAATCGGCATATTTCTCCTTAATGCCGGGTCGATATGACCGAGATGGATAGAGTGGCCGTAGCTCAGCTGCTACAGCGTTGGCTTAGCAATCGGAAGTTTCTAGAACGATATCAGCGTCCGTCCATCCTAACTGAGGTAGTACAAGGCCATTTTCCTCACGACACGAATGAGCTAGTGTTCCGTAGAAATAGAAAAAACATACACACACACAGAGAGACAGAGAGTTTATGTGGGAGAAGGAATGAGTTAGAGAGAAAGACAAAGAAGAAGAGAAAGAAAGAAGAGAAAGGGACGAAGTCATGAAAAGAAAGAAAGAGAGAGAGAGAAAGTTCAATGAAAAATATTGATACTAGATTGAATTATTATTATGCTAAAGAACAAACAAGGAAAAAGACAATGCTTACTTTCTTATTCTATCTAGTGATGCCTCTTGTCTCTCCAACCGGAGAAGAATTTCTGACTGAGTTCTGTAAATAGTTGAAGCTATCATTTTATTCAAGAAAACATCGCGCCGGGTGAGAATCGTGCCCGGGCCGTCCACATGAAAAGCCAAGATGGTACAACCGCATCACAGATTACACTTCCAAACTCCTGCGTAATACAAGTACCAGTTTTTTGTATTAAAGAAGTGCAAGAAAACTTGACGTTTGATGTCAGTGACTTTTTCGTAATTCTGCCGTTAACACCCACAGACCTGATTTTGCCTCTTCAAACCAATATTCGTAAATCGTCTTCTTCTTCATCTACAAGGACAGAAACGTTCCCACCATAGGCGATTCGTTCTACATTCATTTGAATTCGACGTTGAAGTTGCCATCCTATTTTAAAATTCAATTTTTCAAATGCCCCCCATACTGTTTCGTGCCGATGGTTACTACTATACTTTTGAATAGCGTGCGGGGAGCCGCGAGACGTGGTTACGTTATGATATAATTTGAAATAATAATTCTCAGAGACCTATTGCAATAGATTCATTAGAAGGCGCATATATATAGTTCTATGCTTACAAGAGTATATATTATGGATTTAAATAAACTCTTTTTAAATATACATAAAACATAACATATTTTTGTTACACTGCCTATATCGGTATATATTTTCACAGTATGGTACGAGCCTTGGAGCTTGGAGCAATACATCTGAAGTTTATAGTGAAACGCATTGTACTAGTAAACGCAAATATAAGCAGGTTATTTCCCGGGATTTTGAGCTACAGATAATTGATTTTTGTGGACGGTAATTATGACAAAAATGGATATCTTCCTCGAATAATAACGTAATTAGAAATTAACGTATGCTATACGGGATGAGAGCATATTTCGGTAAGAATTCATAGCTTCGAAGTTGTATTATCTCTAGCAACTTATTTTAATCCTATAATTCAAAATATTTCTTCAGTTCCCTGGAGGTTTATGAGTATTTTATTAAAAGCTATATCAAATAACTTCAGTATGTCCTTAGTTAATTCCTTATGTTTATCAAGGTATAGGTATAGGAAGCATATTAATGTGGCAGTGAATGCATAAATAATCTAATCATATACTTTATACGACTGCAGGAAAATTGGGATGAATGTGTGATGACGTCAACTTCAGTGATGCTGATTTCATTGATTAATTATCTGCAGCGTAAAGCGTTAATTGCTTACTGTGTGAAAAAAACACTTTTTTTTTAAAAAAATGCAAAAGAACGGTGTTTTATTTTTTACACACTTCACAGAAACAACCATTTCTTACACTAGGTAGAATAAGGATCTATGTTATTATTTTCCATTGAATATATATATTTTTCGAAAGGTTTCCTTGTCGGAGAAGTTATTGTATAAGATGATATTATTTATTTCATTTCACCTTATTGTGGATATTACGAGCACTAATTTGTCTATATGTCTTTGACTGATTATATTTTCACGTATAGTTTGGCATACAGAATTTACAGGAACGAAGACAGTTGTTCCGTAACGTAAACCAAAATCTGAATGTAGTAATGATATTTCTGGACTTCCCATCTTACGTGACATGGTAGTCCAGTGGCATGGTGTTCGATTTCTGAGTATTGGAACTAGGCAACAGTGCTTAAAACCACGTTCTTACCAAAGAACTTTTTACAAGGCAAAAATAAACAAACGAATAGTAACAACTTCAACGTCAGATCCTAAAGAATGTGAAAGTACGAAATCGTCCGAATTGCCTATGGTGTGAAAGTTTCTGTTCTTGTAGAAGAAGAAGAAGACGATTTACGAATATTGGTTGGAAGAGTCAAATCAGGTCTGTGGGTGTTAACGGCAGAATTACGAAAAAGTCATTGACGTAAAGCGTCAACTTTTCTTGCAGTTCTTTAATACAGAAAAACTGGTACTTGTATTATGCAGGAGTTTGGAAGTATAATGTGTGGTGCAGTGGTATAGCGTCTTGGCTTTTCATGTGGACGGCCCGGGCACGATTCTCGCCTGGTGTGGTGTTCCTTCGAATAAAATGATAGCTTCAACTACTTTCAGAACTCTGTCAAAGATTCTTCTCCGGTTGGAGAGACAAGAGACATCACTAGCTAGAATAAGAAAGTAAACAGTGTGTTTGTGTTTGTTCTTTAGCATAATAATAAATCAA
>JAGDQP010046591.1:0-15254 GCA_022664845.1 Lepisma saccharinum
ATATTATTGTTTCTTTATTAAAACGTATGAGAAATGAATCCCAATCTTTTCCGTACTTATTTTATTTCATACTGTGTTTATTTATCCATTGTCGAAAATAATTTCTATACATGTTGTGTATTAGTTCAACGATAATTATAAGCAGCACATGAAAGCAAAATGTATCACTCAAATAATTTAACAAGAGTATATTTGTGTATTAAACAATATGAAATTTCACGTCAAATATTTTTGACGGAGAGACTCGGTTAAGTAGATTAGAACCTGACATTCCGTCTCCAGATATTATCCGCGCTTCGCTGCACGTTTACATTAACTCTGATCGACTCCTGTTGGCAGACACAGAAAAGTGAGTCCTTCTCATATAACCAGTCCTTCTTGCTCTTCAATTTACTTTCCATGATGAAAATATAACAAATCTACTTTGGTCATATTATATGTTTGTTGTGTTCTACAAGTTTATATGCGTATACAGGCATAACAAGTTGCTTGCTTTCTTTATCAAATTATGATCCAGACAACGTTTGCGGCAGGCAATAATATTAAAGTACTTCTATGTTACTAAACATTTCCGCCAATCTCTGTGTGTTAGGCTGCTTTTATGCATGACGCTTGCTGCGTGTAGCTTGAAATCAGGCTGCAACCACTTTTCTTTTTGTCACTTATGACATGTCATTTGAGTAGCTGGAGAAAAAAGAAAGAAAACGAAGGATGAAAAATGAAGATCGTGGTGTTGCCAGTACGTTTTGTACATGAGATATAGAAAAAGTGTGAGCAACTGGCCTAAGAACGCCTGCCAAAGCTCTGTTTGTAAACATATCCATTATTTTATCTTCTTGCGTTCTGTAGATCATCGACGGCTGTCTTTGAGAACGCAGAAACAAAAAGTCAGGCGACATTCGCATAAACACACTAATGTGCATCCATTGTTTTATAGAACGCACAGTTCGTGTAGTTCTTAAGTCGCTTGAAAACGGCGTTTAGATAAAGGCAGCCCAAGATACGTACCAATATTTACATTCTTCCAGGTATCAGTTCTACGAGCTGATAGTACAGTTCGGGTATAGTGCAGACCCCACGTGGTTTCTTGCTGTGGCATGCAGTACATCTACTTGGTACCTTTAAACACCTCATTGACCAGTGATTGTTCACTTGGTTACCACTCGTAACCTTTCCTGGATGTTGTGTGTGAAGATAACTATGGAATGTCCTAAGAGGATGATACAACCTTATCGTCGGCCTAAAGTTGTAAAAAGTGTTCCGAGGAGCATTTTTCAGGGTTCCGACTTTCGCTCGGCATGAACCAATCGAATACTTATGAGATGTTGAAGAGATATCTATTCGCAGCCAGAACACTGCATTTACTAATAACAGAGAGATGTGTACGTCTATCCAGACGGCATGGCTCAAACTCTTTCCAAAGGCCTTCCATTCACTTGTACAGTAGATACCACGACTAGTTTCTGAACTTCATCGGGCTAGACGGGGTCCTACACGACACTATAGGTATCGTGTCCATGATATCTTACATATCCTGCTCTCCTTCGTTATCATTAGTTGCTTTACACATGATTCCATTAGTGAAACAGAACATCTTCATAAAATATTAGTATTTCAAAAGAATTTCACACGTCCATGAGAACAATTAACATGCTACCGTGGAGATAGTTAACAATGTTTTATATGTAGCAAATTCACTACCTATATTTATAGCAAAACTGTATTGTTGAGCACAATTTTGTTTTGAAGTTTCAACAGAAGGTCTTGGGAACATGATTACTTAGCTCTTTGTTGGGAATACAAGACTTCACAAAAGTTGTGTCATTACAGGAAGTCACTATTTCGAAGAAAAAAAAAAAATCAATGTCACTTTTCCAAAGTTTGGCAGGGTTAAAATAATCGCTTAAAGAAAAAGGCAAAAAGAGCACAATAAATAACAATACTCGAGCCTTTCATACCCTCGGGTTGGTCGAGAGGTTAGCGCGCTCGCTTTCTGTGCATGTGGTCACTGGTTCGATTCCCGCCGGGGTCTATTGAATAGAGTGGTTTGGAACCTATTTTACAAAAACTGTAGATACCGTCCTTAGAATCTCACCAGCTCGTTTAGGGCGTTAATAATAATTCAATCAATCAATTTAAATGTTCACTCGCCGAGTAATGGAACACAACTTCAATATGTTTTCTACCGCTTGCTTTTATTTTTACAAGTGCTCGGAATTTCGAAACATTCCGGAACACATTGTTGAACGATGTGCATTCACGTTGTAAGAGCTCCTTATTTATTTGGAACAAATACTTACCCTAGAAAGCTAACACTGCCGTCACATCTTAACATAGTCACTCTTGAAGACTTACACATTTTTCACAGCCCTGACGCCACGATTGTATGCTCGTCGCAATCGCCTCTTTAAGGGGGTCTGTTTTGTCTACGGAATAACAGTTAAAGCTAGGGCAAAACGACTTGAAAATGTGCGACCGGGGAGAGTGTTCTTCAGTGTTACAGAAAACCATACCTTAACTGTTATCAGAGAAAATATAAGTGTTCAGGATATATTTTTGACACGGCCAGACAGGGATTCTGCCAGGCTTTCAGTTTGGAGGAGCATAAAGCCACAATTGGGAGGGTGTAAGTGCAGTTTAGCACGGTTTCTATCGATTTTTGACCGTAAAAAATTAAAGTTGCCGGTGTGCTCGAGAATTTTGGGGGATAACACTCTTCACAGGGCGGAAGGGGGGCAGGGTCTGGCGGAATCACTGGGCCCAGACTGACAAACCTGGAATATAAGGACCAGCATTATTAGCAATAGCTTGTCTTATACCTATGAAGGGACTTTAAAAACGAACTTCTCTGGCAGATTGAGTACAGTATCTTGTTTAAAAGTGGGCAACGTTGTTACAATAGTTTTGTAGTGAGGTCAGAAACATATAGATTAGTATTACAAAGATAATTCCTTTTTATTTAACAATGTTTTGTTGCAAAACAGATCATAACATTGAGGAACTCAAAGACTCAAACATATTCCATTACCTTGGTTCATACAGAAGCAGTTCTTTCACCAATTTCAAAGATTCTACTCTGTTTATACTCTGTTCTCGAATCAATATGACGAAAAAGAAAAATGTGCTTTAATATGTTATTTCAATATTACCTTTTTTTTTAGCTGTAGGGTGTAGCTTACATTTAACCCACAAGTCGTAAGAAATGCCTGAGTAATAGTCGCTGACGGATTGTAGGAAGAAAGCTCCTTGTGTTTTAAATATATATATATATATATTGGTAGATTTGATTCTTTTATACAAGGTCTGTCCGGAAAGTAATGTCAAACATTTTATTGTGAAGCGGTTGTACGTTGCAACGCGCTCTATCTGTCGCGGTCGATGGTGGTGTAAGTCCACTACCGAGCGAGCGCTTACTCAGTTGTTTCCGAGCTCTCGGAGGTGAAGGACGGGTTATTTTGTAAACCTTTGTTTCGTCTCTTGTACAAGTCGCGATGCAGCAAGTCGTCAAGTCTGCAGCGGAAACTTTTCCAATGGTTCAACAGACCTTCGGGGATGAGTGTTTATCACAAAGAAAAGTCTACAAATGGCACAAGGCGTTTTCGGAAGGCCGCAAAGAGGTTGACGACGAAGGCCGCGCTGGACGCCCGTCAACATCATCAAACGACGAAAATGTGACTCGTATGAAAGAACTTTTGCAAACAGACCGTCGAATGAGTTTTCGTTTAATGGCCGATATGTTAAATATTCCAAAAACTAGTATTATTATTATTATTATGTAAATAAATGTTTTTTTTATTTTTCATACTTGTGCACTTGGTGACATTACTTTCCGGACAGACCTTCTATTATCCACTTATATTTATAAATCTGCGAAACTGGTATTTGCTGCCACTCAGAAGGTAATCTTTACATAATCTGCCGTAAGTCGCAAATTTCTAACGCTTTCAAGTCGAGTGCAAGGTTGCATACTAAATGCACGTTTGTAACAACTTAATGTCATGCGGAAAGACCCCAAATCGAATAAGGAATGGTTTAAGCACCCGTCCGCCGATCTTTGCAGAGAAGTCTCTTTCGTCTTGACATTCAGAATCTCACATGTTCTCCACAGCGACGGAGACGTTGACAGTCTGTCGGTAAATTGACCTTGTTTCTTCTTACCCTCAGACCACCTGGAGACTATTGATATTCGCTTCGCATAGTAATTATTAAACTCACAAAGCACTAGTATATTCCGACGATATGTCAGGAACATTATTAGGAAAATTTGGAATATGCCAGAAATGTTTTGCGCATACGTGTTTCTATGCATGGAATATGATAATGTTAGGCAAAGGAAAATTGAAGGAGTGTTCCTATTTTACAAATTATTCTTAACCTTGGAATAATTTCAACATACTTTTGTTTCTCATAGCGTTAAATACAGCATAATTGAGCAGTGCTTTTGTTCATGAATATCTGATTCCCTAAGAATAATGTATTCCTATTCCTTCCTGATCCAAAACATTATTCTCGGGAAACATTTCCAGCGTATTTATAATTTTTCAGAAATATACCAAAAGTACTTAATTAAAATGGAATATTCGTTAAATATGTTGTGTTGTGTAGGAAATGACTTACGTTAGTTGATAAATTAAATCTACGAATGTTACCTTAAGTTGTTTCCTCCATATCTTCGTAATTCTACTCACCATAAATGTTTGTTTTCTTATGTCAATGTTCCATACTTCTTCACAAAACCACAGCCGTACGTACGAAGGGATCGCGTGATAAAGCAAGGTGTATCGGTTAATAATTCTAAATTTTCTTAAGAGATGGCGCTAGAAACAAGGTTGGTTTACAGTCTCATCTCATTTGCCATTTTGATGCTATGACAGCACCTTTTAAAACACTACTCATGTTTAAACGATTTCGAGTTCGCGTCATGTCGAGTTTCCATCCAAATAAAGATGATTTGCGTCACGCACTGCTTTTCTTGTTCAATCAAAAGAAAAACGCGAGTGGAAGCCGTCGTATAATTGTGGAAACTTATGGTGACAATGTCGCAATGTAAGACGCTTATGTGTGTTGGTTTAGACGATTGAAAAGGGGTGATTTCGACTTGACAAAAACAAAGAACACCCAGGTCAACCAAAAATATGAAGATGCCGAATTACAAGCATTGTTGGACAAAGACGATAAGCGAACTCAATAACAAATGGCACAGAGGTTGGTCGTTGGTCGTCAAACCATTTGTGATCGCCTGCATATGCCATGATCCAGAAGGCAGGAAAATGGGTACCACATCAGCTACACGACAGACAGATGGAAAAGCGAAAAACGGTGTGCAAAGTTTTTCTTTCTCGGCATGGAAGAAAGACTTTTTTGTATCAGATCGTTACTGGACATGAAAAAATGGATATATTTCGATAATCCAAAACGCAGAAAATCATGGGTTGGCCCAGGACAACCATCAACATCGACCACAAGACCGAATCACTTTGGAAAGAAGACAATGCAGTGCATTTGGTGGGATCAGAAGGGTGTCGAATATCATGCGCTTCTGAAACCAGATGAAACAAGTAATGCCGTTCGTTACCGTCAACATATGATCAATTTGAACCATGCATTGATGGAAAAGCGACCAGAATGGGCTACAAGACACGAAAAAGTTATTTTGCAGCACGACAACGCCCCACCACAAAAAGAGAAAGCGGTCATAAGACACCATTCCTGCACTTGGCTGGGAACTCTTGCCCTACCAGCCGTACTCACCAGACTTGGCCTCTTCCGACTACCACTTGTTTTCATCGATGTCTCACGCACTTTCTATCAAGAGTTCAACAATTACGGAGATGTCGAAAAGTGGCTTCATGGCTGGACCACCTCCAAAGGTGTACAGTTTTTCTGGGAGGGCATCCACAAATTGCCAGAGACGTGGAGAAAATGTGTGACTAGCGATGGCCTATGCTCTGAATAAACCACTTTGTAGCTTCCTCTCACATTAAATGTGTTTTTGTCCAAAAAAAAAAAAAAGAATTATTAACCGGCACACCTGGTATATGCTACTACCATTAGCTTTGGTAGATTGAGGAGAAAAGAGGAAACGTTTATCACTTTCAATTTGTGGTTGCATCTATGGTGTAGTATCACGGATGACGTTCCTGGACGAGCAGTCTTCCTTGAAAAAGTTGAGAGAGTACAAGGCTTTATTAGAGGTACCATCAAGGCATTCGCTTGGTAAAACTAAGAGAAGCCGTGAAAAATCTCAGTCAGAATTACCGGCAGCAGAACTGGAAGAAGGGTTTCTCTCAGCTGCAGATCAGAAATCACGTTAATCACAGGACAACGGAGGCTGGACGAACCACCTATCGTATTTGCTAACACAATCATAACGTCATTTTCTGTTGCTTTATTGCACTAGATTATGACAAGTGCACTATTATGGATCCATTGAAGAACTCTCATCCTCAACACAGAAAGATTGACTGTCGCCGTGATCGGGACTCGAACCTGGATCTCCCACTCAAACCCGGCTAGCTATGCTATCCATTGCACCACCACGGCACGGCCAATTCTCTGTGTATATAGAATGTTCCTCTCGCTTAGACACTCTCCAAACTCCTCAACGCTGGTTACGAGACCCAAGCACTCCACTCAGCGAAGATTTTCAGTGGAGGATTATTTTGCTATCAAACAGTGCGAAGGAATAGATGGTATTATCTTTCTCACAAATAACCTTGTGTATAGTAAATATGGAAATTAATATCATGAAGAACGGTAGTCCTTCGAGTGACGCTGACAAATGAGTCTGTTAGCGCCACTCACATATGTATTCAGCTAGTTTCGGATCTAGCGAACTATAAGCCCGATTTTGATGCTTGAACTTGCATTTGAAAGGTCTTTGCCATACTAAGACACAGAAAAGTTTTTGGGTAGGTAGGACCTTCCTGGGAACCTCCCTAGGACCTCCCTAGTGCGTTGCGAAAAAGTAATCAGAATTTCACATTTCTGATGACAGCACTGACCCCAGACCATATACGCGGCCGAAACTTGCGGAATGTTTATCTACGTTTCAATATTTTTCAAACGAAATATCACACGTCAAAATCGGTGAAGGGATTCAAAAGTTACGATGTTTTTTTTTAGTCGAATCACAGAATTTGGACAAATGACAGAAACGTTTGTCTGTCATTCTGTCTGTCCTTTTGTTTTGGCCCGAAATGGTTGGTACCAGGGGGGGTTGCGGGTAAATTGCGGGCCGCAACAATGAGTTGGGCTTCGAATTAGTTGGGATTATCTCTAGGGGTTTAGTTTGAGCGCAACACAAAGTGCTCAAATTGCAAGAGGGCTTAAGCAATACATCGTTTTGAAAGTTCTTGTTCAAAGAAAAACTCTGTCTTACCCCCACAGTATTTTTTTCTCCATATTATAGCTAATATGTGAACCAAGTTTGGTTGAAATTCCTCCAGTCGTTCCAGAGTTATGCTTGAATTAAATACATAATGAAAGTACCAGTATGACCTTTAAAATCAAGGTCAACGAGCTAGGTGAAGTACTGAAGCGAATAATCATTCCACGAAACGAAACCATCTTTCTTGTTACTGCTTGTTAGGAAAATCTTCATGATAACACTACCAACCAAGCGTGTACAACAATCCCTTCATATTACGGAAGCCGGGTTATCAAAATGTTTTCTTTAGCCTCCTTTCAAGCTCTCTGAGTTAATCAGAGCTACGTCCTTGAAGGGAATGTAAGATCATTGGTTGGGTTGTTCTTTTCAGATGGTATTCAATATTCTCTGATTTTGGATTTTCTTCTCAGTTTTCCCTCGGTTTGTTTTTTAATCAAATATCTTACCATGCAGAATTTCCACTTGGTTTAGTTTGGGAAAAATATTATTAGCAGCCATTCAATAGTTTATTATTACAGTTTCAAGCTGTAGCAAAAAAAAATCGACGGAATGCTATTAAAATTAAACCTTACCATCAACACAAACTTTGATTGAAGTCTATTATTATTGTAGTGGAGATAAACCAGGCATAATTCCACACTAACGTATCTCCTCCCCTCTGTCTCTCTTTCCCGGTGACGCACACACATTATGTCATTGAAAATATTGGAGAGAAATTGTTATTTTGTGTATACACCCCTACAATGAATACAGTGTTGCCACCTTTTTTTAAAAAAAAATACATAATTTTGTTCCTAACTGTCTTATTCTCGTAAAACACAAAATTATAAATAACTATACAGCTACCGCGTTGCCATCTTACGGTAGAATCTGCCACTAAGTGAAAATAGCAACGCACGTTTTCTGAATGATAAAAATTACCTAGAGACTTGTCCTCTATCGATTTACCTATACACCTCAATGTTGAAAGTGAACATTGAATTATATTTCTGGTTTAGCTTCATTCTCAAATCTTGTCAACAGAGTGTATCAGTGGATGAAATTATATTAGAACATTGCGCGAAACGATAATGTTCGACAATAATATTATTGAAATTTGGACTTTCCACAAATCCACAAGAATTTCAATATAAAACGTTGTAAAAGCATACATTAGTCACTTTTTCACATCAAAGTTCACTCGTCAGTACTAGAATTGGCAGGCAAGTCTCTGAAATGACAAGAACAATTTTGATATTCTAATTTTTGACGGGCTATAGGATTCGCTGGCCAATATAAAAAAGCCTTGGAAATGTCCAAACTAGACTTTGGGATCTGACCTCGATACACGTATATTATATATAACCTATTAGTAGGTCTATATAAATCTTTGTGCTTGCTTCTTTGCGTACATTCCTATAGAGCAATAAATATAAGGAATAATGTAATTTTAAATATGCATAATCCTATAGAACAGGACTTGTCAACCTCCATTAGAAATCCAACGGTAAATAACTCTGATTTGTAGTTGCTGACATCTAGAATAGCGGACAAACTGTATATCATACCCTTTTCACTGAGATACGAAAGCGCTAATAATAATAACTATACCTTTTCATCTGAATTGTTAAAAGAATTAATAAACAAAGAATGTTTTTTCTCAATCCATGAATTGGTTAATCTGTTCTTTCTTTTCGAAATATTGTTTTTATTCAAATAGAACAGCCCCTTATAATTAAATAACTGTATTTTATGATCGTTGCATAGAAATAAACGAGTTGAAAGAAGTTCATCTTTCTCTCGCCAGAGACCAGCATATCTAAGCCCCCTACTGTTGGTTTTGTGAATTCGCTGAACACAAGAATCTTAATCTATGAACAAACAAATTATAATGTAAATTGTAAGTGCAATATTTTGTCTCAAACGTACTTGTCAGTTGTAATTGTACCTAAACGTACTTATTAACCAGTACACTAATTATCTGTGGCATCAATAAAAGGTAAATCCAATAAATTGCAAAGCTACAATTCTTTTTTAATCAATTTAAAAACTGAAGTATGAATTGAACTGTAATAATAATAATATTGGAATTATTTTTAAAGTAATATTACATCAAAAAATAGCAGTACGAAATCATTGATACATTTTCGCTTGCAGCAATTTGAGGAGGAGGGGCGAAAATGAATCTTCTGTCTTGTCTCTTAAACCAAGATACTACAATGGAACCCTTTATTTCTGTAGTCACCGTATATAAACGTTTTTATTATGGAGCATTAAATGGTAGGGGTAACATAAATTTCTTGAATCTTCATTGGCCACAAAATGGCTATTTGCTAACCAATACGAAAAAAAAAAAAGAAAATCGTACAAAAGGAAAAGAAATAGGCACTAGAGAGATAGTGAAAGAGAGACACAAAAGGTTGAAGTTATCACGTGGGTACAGTCGCTCGATCAATCATGCAAGCGACCTATTCTGTCCAGGAAGCGCGGCAAACGGGAAACTGTTGAAGTACTGGCGGCGCGGCGGGACGAAGCGACGGCTGTGGAGCGACCAGAATTACAGCGTCACACATCTCGTGCGGATGCTCCCGAACAAGGAAAGAAGATTCTCTGTCATTCTTCTTTCCCCCCACCTCTTACTACTTCCCGGATTCTGTATCAAAAGCAAACAAGCTCATTCACGAAAAGAGTGCCTCGTTCTTGTCCGTATATCCGCGGCAATTCCCCCCGAACAATGTTTTTTTGTGTTCCAACATCCTTGCAGAGGAAAACGAGGCCAACATATCTTTTGCTGAATAGCAGCAAATGCTTTGGACAAGAGTGCTTTTGCCCTCCCAACTTTAAATTTTTACTCTCAGAAATTATGGTAGATAAAGTAAAGAAATGGGACAGAAGAATGCAAAGACAGGTTTCACTTTATCTCTACTTTTAAAAGATTTTTGGTCCAACATCTCGTAAAGAATATCAATAAACCACGAAGAGAGTCTCTGCTTTTTAAATGCATATTGTATTGATTTTCAGAGACTGACTGCGTATGACAGTGATCGAATATTGAACGCATTAAGATTCGCTTCTGTCGTACGAAGATTTAAACAAGATTGTTCTCCCGATGTTTTTTGATTAGTATTTATATTTTCTATTCAAAAGTTCGCTTCGAAAAAAATTTGACCACTTCTTTGCTTCCAACATTGAAATAAAATAAAAGTTTCAACGTGTAATATCTTAATATCTGAAATATCTTAATTTGACACAGACTGTACATTAAGTTACAATGTATATCAGCATCTACTCTTAGCGTGTGTCTATCAGTCTAAGAGCTGAAACGGGTCACCATGTCAAGGTTTATACTGGGTCTATGCTGGGAAACCGGCCTGACCCGGCGGCCTACACTGCAAAAAATAACCGTGTTCATTCAACACAATGCGGTGTCCCAGCTTGACTACCACATTTTGTGTGTTAAATAAACACAATACATATTTTGATTTTGGTACTGGGTGAAAAATAATTACGGCTGCAGTGAGATTTGAACATGGGTTTCTCAGTTAGAAGTCGAGCCTCTTACCGACTTGGCTAAATCGTCATACAGAAAAAGTTCTAGATGCAAACGATATTTAGTGAACAACATTTAAATTAAACGACTACACTATAGATTTAAACAGTGTATGGGATCAGATATATGTTGGTGAGCCCCCAGAACAAACTGAGTTACTTGCACGACTTATCCTATGGTTTAATCACTTCCTATTTGTCAATTGAGAACCAGAATTCCCATTCATTGAGAATATTCCATTCCTATGGAAGCAAGCAAGATGGCGTCAGCCAAACACTTGAGCAGCGTTACTGCTTTCTTATCGTAACAATATGTCAAATGCTGCGCTTGCTTTCATAGAAATGGAACATAATCTCAATAAATGGGGATTGTGATCCCTAATTGACCAATGGGAAAGTGGATTTAATAAGTCATGAGAGTAACTTTGTTTGTGTTTGGGGTTCAGCAACATTTCTTTTATCCTCTATGTTCTTTCAATCTAGTGCTTTTTCCGTCTGACGATTTAGCGAAGTCGGTAGGACCCTCGACTTCTACCTGAGAAACACATGTTCAAATCTCGCTGCAACCTTAACTTTTTTTTCTCCCAGTACCGATATCAACACCGTGTGTTGTGTTGATTTAACACAAAAAGTGGTAGTCACGCTGGGACACCACATTGTGTTGAATTAACACAGCTATTTTTTACTGTGTATTTTCGACCCACAGGGCAAAGCAGCGTTTTCAATTGAAGACCTGATTCGGAAAAGTGGCCAAGTCCACATTTTACAAATTGTTATTTTTTTGGTGATTCTGTTGCTTTACATAGCTGCTGATATCTATGTCAAAAAGGGGGCTCCAACGCCTGCTGCTTCCACATGAAAATGTATCATTAAAATCCATGTGATTTAGAAATGGGCCCAAGTTCACGGAGTTCGGTCTTTCTTCAGATCACAGTGCGTAGAGATGTTGTGATTTGTGTTGAGTACTGCAAGGTGTCACTGCTGTCTGTTAGTGTCCTGCACTGTATAAGTGGTGTTATCTGTCAGTTGTACATTATTTTATTACTTCTGGGGTTGTGAGATGTGGGTAAAAGACTTGGCTTAAATTGCAAGAGTTCTTGGCTAAGCATGGACAGTTCGAGCAACAGTGATTGATAGTTTTCGTGGTGAAATTCGCACAGAAGGGAAAGAAATAAAAATGGCTGGAAGGAAAATGCACGTAAGAAAGCTGTGTTGAGAACACAATGACATTTATTCAACAGACAAGTATTTTTTCTAACTTCCACGGTACCACTGTTACAACGTTATTCCTGTCTCCTGAAAAAATTATTTCGTGGACTTGGGTTCTTTTCCGAATCACGTCTTTAATTATTTTCTTGCGTTTAAACAGTGTTCTTTCAGGGGTGAGCGGGACCGTAGGTGTTAAGCCCATAAGGTATGATAAATACGACACCGAAAATACCCTGTTCATTATAGTTGCCAGACCGGGTCGTTCGGATCAAGTTTCGGACCAGGTCGCTGGGTCACCTATGTTCGGGGCAGAACAAATCACCACGTCGCCTAAAGTGATTTGGTTTCAGCCCTAGTCTCTGTGTCATCTCTTATCAGAGAACTGTCCAAAACTGTCCAAAATGGAGTTATTGAACGAGACGCATCTTATGTGATATTCCATGATCGCTATCAAATTCGGGTAAGAGCTGCACGGGATTGCTCGAATAGACACTGTGACGTCAGATAGTGCAACACTGAACAGATCGCCCGAACAAACCTATAGTTTCTTGCATGCTGTGAAAGGAAATATCTGTCACAAATCAAACAGTAATTTCGCTGTTCTCAATAACCAGTTCATACATGTTACCGGTGCTTTTCTTCTTGGTGAGGGTCTCGAATGAAGTGGAGAGCATCTTTGCATAACTCCAGTCCGCTGGTGAATACACGACACTTGCACAATTATTGTAAATATCCGGTTTTCCTCCTTCTATTTATTTTTCTTGGTGTTTTCCCTTAAGAATTTGCAAGATCTGTAAGTTGATATCTCAGCCACTGGTACCTTAAATTACCAGGAATTTGCATACGAGGATGATTCAATTAATAATTTTCAATATTTTACTGACTGGTAACCATAACCGATATTCTGGAAAATAGAGTGTCATTTTAATGCATTATCTCCCTACTTCTCAATGCTGGTGCACCATCTTTTGTGAAATATCTGCATTCCAGCAGAGAAGAAATCTTCGGATGAAAAGTGTGGCAATTTCTACACTGCTTCTTTGACGTCTTAATGGAAACCAAACTTTCCCCCACATTCGCTTTGAAATAGCCAAAGATGTTATAGTCCGACGGTGGGAGGTCGGACCAATATAATGAATGTGAGACACACTAAAATCTAATTTCATGAAAGGTTGAAGTTGTCGTACGTGACGTATATGAACGGTCGTTATGTTGGAGTAGTACCCCGTTCCTGAGCAGCCCACATCGTTTTGTTCTGATTGCGGGCTTCATATGTGTTGCCAGGAGACCAGAATATGTTTTGCTATTCACCGTTTTTCTCTTCACCGTTTTGTCTCCCAGGCATGTAATGATCAATAAAGGTAACCTGGTGATCTCAAAAAGAATTAGTACGATCATCTGCGTGCTAGCCTAACTTCAAACCTTGTTCGGTTTTCCTGATTTTAGTACGATGTGATTCTTGTATTTTCCTTCTTGGCTGAAACAATCCACATAAATTTCATCACTAGTCGTTATGCAGGTCAAAAATTCCTCCCTTTGCTTCTCATAACGTCTGAAAAGCATTGAACATGTAATTCCTTCATTTCATCTCTCAAGTTCTTGTGAGCCGTTCTTACGGATATTCACGCATACTTCAGCTTCTCTCGAATGATACGATCAGCTGATCCAACACTTACAATCGCATGCAATAACTAGGCAGTTCTTTGACAGTAATGCATTTATCTTGACGATTACGCACATTTGAGGCCGCATTTGCCTCGGTCGTTACAGCGGTGTGCGTCCGACCAGCTCGTGGCAACAAGTCCAGTATTTGTGTTGTTGGCTCGTGCAAACTTACACCTTCGTTTCTCCACTTGTTGTAGTGATATAAAGCCACTACCAAATTGTGTGTTGCTTTTTTTATTCTACGGTGCATGTCGATAAGTATCATATTTTTACCAGTAAGGGATACGGATAACTGATTGTTGCTCTTCCTTAGAGCATTCCTCCGGTGAGAATGTCAGCTTTAAACAGTTGTCGCGTGGTTATGTGTAAAGCTTTGAAGTTGCTGAAAACCACAGACATATTAAAACTCAACTACCATCTACAGCAATAATAGTTCACACAATGTACAATACACCATTCTAGAACAACTTTTAAAGTTATTTACTAAATCACCCTCGTAAAATACGAACGAGTGTATTAACCTACGATCCCGGACCTCCAACCAACGGAAGGTTATACAAAAACCACTATCATTTCACCTTGAAGAGGAACCTTTACATCACAAATATATCTTCTAACAGGAGACTCGTTATCAAGATTTAACATGATAGAAGCTCTAGATCACGTTTCACATGACCTGCAATGTGCTTGTTTTGTTTTTAAAGAAGCTTTTATCTGTATAGAAGAAGACCTTAGCTGTTATGTGTATTCCTCCAGAGAGGCCATCTTCTTGAGAAATGAGAAAGGTCTTCGTATCTTGTAGCTGTTTATAAAGGCATTAATTTATGAGTGTCGAGGGAGACATTGCTTTCTAGCCCTGAAACCCCAAAGAGCAAGGCACTCGTTGAGTCTTGTTTGGCTCGTGAATATGAAATCAAAATCAAAGGCTAGTTTCTTTTCCTTCTCAGTAATTTTCTTTTTCTTTGGCTTAGAACGACTAATCAAATGCTGTCTGAATAAGATTTCTCTTCTCTTAGTTGGAGCAAATTCTATTTCAGAGGAAATGTTTTTTCTTTATCCTGTTTCAATTCTACATTGTCTGTCTGTTTGTAACGATAGCTAGCGCTTTAATCAAAACCATGCAGATAGAAACTGATTTCAGATTAGGGCTTAGAGACCTTAATTTACCTTGCCTCTTCCAATCTGGCGAGACCGTGCGGCCGTAGCTCAGTTGGTAGAGCGTTGGTTTCGCAATTTGGAGGTCCTGGGTTCGATACTAATATTCGACCATCCTGACTGAGTTTTTCCAGAGTTTTCCTAAGTCACACCAGAAGAACGCAGGAATGGTACATTTAACTAAGATTCTGTTTGTATTCTTTTCCCATACTCTACACTGTTAAAAATTTTCCGAAACATTCCGTTCCTAGGCAACCATAGCTGACTGCACATTTTCAGTAATTTTGTAATAAAAACCAGCCATCAT
>JAGDQP010046592.1:5019-15253 GCA_022664845.1 Lepisma saccharinum
CATGCACAGAGAAAGCAAACCCGCTAACCTCTCTGTCACCAGAGGTATAGTATTCACGATCATCTACAAAAGTTCCATTGGACGTGTTTATATATACGAGGGTAAATTTTAGAGAAAAGAGCGTTTGTTTTGAAGGTGGAACACCCCGCTGCGGCCAGCAATAAATTGGCTACAGACAGAGGCGGCAAATTTCGGGAGTCCCTGGAACCCCCTCTCGGTGCATCCCTAGTATTTCTGTATTTTTTTGTTCGTGTTGGACAGTTTCTGCTTTGAAAATTATGTTCTACGAAGACAGTATAATTTTCAGTATAGTTCGGTGTATTCCTATCTGATATCTTGACCATTTATCCCTGCATCGCATCGTATGTGCTTCGAAGGACAAGTGATGTGAATCCTTGTGTAAAAAAATTCCGTTAAATCAGCCAAGATAATCCAAAGGCGAGGTAAAATAAAAATGTTTTTAAAAAATATTATACTTGAAAAATAAAACTATTTTTTTTTTTTGTTTAAGTTGGACAAAAAAAAAATCACAGCAAAAAGTTTATAGTTCTAGACCAGTGAATCATATGAATTTTAAAATTGTATTCTGGATAAATGCTTTTGGATACATAACGTTAACAAAACCGGAAAACCAGAAAAAAAGATAAATAAAATAATGAACTTACCAGAAACAATGTGCACATCTTGCGTGTTTGTGTATGTGGGAAGGTTTCTTTGCCTTGAAGAAACTGACTTAAGTGAAAGTTAAAACCAGGTGAAAGAAAGGTGTCCCTGACTCTAAAGCTCCCCACTACCATCACGCAGCCCTCCCCCTCCCACCTTCTATTAAACACATGATCTCATCGTATCTCCCTCTCCTTGTACTGAGGTGGTTTTTCGATGTTCTAGAAGAATCTATTCCAATCTACCTTGTCAAAAAGGAAACAAAAAAGTTTTAGCGCAAGCTCTTTATATAGTTATGCAATCTTCGAATTCCACTACGACATAATATACGTACAAACACACACATATTCACATATGAGAGATAGGCGTGAGGAAGGGGAGGTACAGGACCCCCTAAGGCACAATTCCCATCGAGAAATAACGTCATGCCTTAGAGTGCATGAGCGACACCTTTAGCAATAAGAAAGAAAGAATTTGGTGAGAAAAATGCGCAGTAAAGAATAAATCAGTTTGAACAAGAGAGGAAAATATGACCTGGATACACACAATAGTAAATACCGGTATGTAACAGTCTAGTATCCACGGGTAGTGCGTTTCTTTTGACGCTTTTTAGTCATTGGGTCCTGAGTTCGATTCTCAGTGGGGAGACAAGTGAACCGGAATGCACTTGAAACTATAGGCTGAATTCTTAGAACGTCATCTTCATCAGATGATAGGCAATAGAAAAACATTTGTCCTATTAAGTTTGTTACGAGAATGGAAAGAATTCGAATTATTTCTGGAAAAAGCTAGGTAACCATAGGTGTCTGGAAATTTCCCGTAATTTGACTTTAAAAAGTCAGTCATTGTTCAGTTTTCAGGCATCTTGGGAGCAAAAAGAAAAAAAGTCACACCTAAAGTGAGATTTGAACATGGGCCGTTCAGTTTGAAGTCCAGTCCGGCGCCTTACTGACTGGACTAAACGGTAAGTTGTAAGAAAACACTAGATTAAAAAGTACAGAGCGTTACAAATACGTTCGTTCCCTGAACCTCGAAGGCATATACTAACTAAGTTGCTCCCGCCACATTTTAATAAATTTTCTATTTGTCAGTTAGGGATTGGAATCCACATTCACTGAGAATATATTCACATTTCCGAGAAAATAAGTGATAAAGATGGCTGCTACACGGTTACAATTAAAAAACAGTGTTCTCATTCTACGCATGTGCGCAAAGGAACTGAAAACTGCAAGGACCCACCTCAGCATATAAAAAATCTTTGGGTTTTCCTGTATTTTAATGAGACAACATGAAACACTAAAATTTCCGCTGAACTTTACTGGGAATTCATCGCAACGTTTTAAAAAATGCACCGCGTAGTTGTTGTATATTAATACCTTCATCTGAAAGTTACGCCATAGACCTCATTTCTGAAGGAAACTAACAATTGTTCTTGAGGGAAGGTTAGTGACAGTGGTTTGGTTGTTGTCAATTGATATACGTATATACTTGGATTGTTCCTTGTCTTCATAGCTTCAGTTAATTACAAACTGTGCCTGAAGACGAGAGGCGAACTCTCTCGAAAACGTAGTGGCACGAGTGTAGATATACAGGGTAACAAATTTTGAGAGATGATAATATATAACTAACTAACTAACTCTATGGCTTATGGAACTCGCAAGTTCATCACCGCAGTAACAAACGTTCGCCATTGGATTCTATCCTTGGCAATATCAAGCCAGTTTTTATCACGAACACCTACTTCTTTATATATATAAAGTCATAACCCCCCGCGGTGGTAAATCCGCCGCATTTTGGAGGTATACGATGCAGAAAATGTGGGAAAATGAAATTTTGATCTTCATATTTCCAAAACCATGAACAGTACAGTTGATGGAGACGTTAAACATGCTCTATCCAAAAATGCATATTTCAAAAACAATCGTGCAAGGGTGCATAAGGGACTCCCTAAGTGAAGCAGGGGATTTCCAGAAATTCTCTCAACTAAAGGTAGGTCGAAATGAGTATGACTAACAAAGTAGAGATGATGTAATTATGTAATCAGTCTAATCACCTCTATCCGACCGGGCAATGACATTCTCTTTCACTGCTAACAAACGAACCAAACGTTTTTTTGAATAACTTAATTCTTACTCCTGTTCGTTATGCAACCACATATATTTAAAAAAAATCGTTCGGCAGAGGAAATTTGTTTGAGATATAGACTTGCCGCCAGAAAATTATTGTCAATTGCTGACAAGTTGTCGCAATCATGCTTATTTTTTGACCCACCTTTACTTCAAACAATTTTGCGTAATCCTCTGCTTCCTCTCGGGAATTCCTTGCACACTCATTAAACAATTGTGGAATAAGCGTTTTTGGATAGAACTGGTTTAAAGACCTTGACGATATCATGCCGCATCACTTGTACTGGTTCTGGTATTGGAAATATGAACCTTTAAAGTTCATTTTCCTACGCTTTCGGCAGCTTTGTAGCTCCGAAACGCGACGGAATTTCCACCTCGATCACAAGACGTTTTTTGTTTTTGTTTTTAAATTATTATTTTTTGATGAACTATTATCCATCAAAGTTTGTCCGTAAAATTCTGTTAGACCCTGTATAATCATGAACGCAATGGATAAAGTCCAACAAATATGCATAGAAATATTCTCTAACTGTGCTATGCTTCAGATTATATGAAAGAAGATTGTATGTTCGATGGGAAAAAAGACAGATGAGCAAAAATTACTTTTTCATATCCTATGAAAGCCTAAATTTATCATGAAGAATTTAACATTGTTCCAGAAAATTGAAGTTCTGATTATAGCATGTTGGAGAACATACTGGCGGAAAACTTATTGAACACCGTGCACTCAAAGAAAACAAATTGCCATTCCACCCCTGCTTCGAATGCTTTCCAGATGAGAAGTACAAACTGAAGTTCTCTGATAATTGTTATCGTATCCTTCAAATTGACTTCTTTTAATTTCGCATCAACTTTAAACGCTAGGATCGCTAGCATCGGACCATCTACAGATGTCACTCGAACTTAAGTTTCGTACATATCATTACTTGTTCGATGGCACGAGATGCAAGTTTTTTGAGCCAAAGTTGAGAAAAAAAAATTCTAGTTACTGTGTTTTGAACTATTACTACACTTAGGTCACCAGTAATAAATAGTTTTAACTATTTGCATCACTGTCTTCCCTGATTTATGAATATAATAATAATTCTTTTTAACTTTGCCAGAGTGTATCATTAATTTTGTGTTGGTTTATATAAGGTTACTTTTTAGTTGTTGTGTACCTTTTAAATCATTAATGAAAGAGCGATTATTAGTTTATAAGCACTGTGACCATGTTTTCTCAATCAAAATTCGGGATAAAACTGTCCTCACCACTTATTTGCCAGTGGTTTCATGGTCAACCCAGAAACACTTTTTATTCAAGCCGTAAATTTAGCTTTTTCCCCAGGGGTTTTCCTCAGTGATATCAGACAAATGCTGGGATGGTATAATACCTCCGAACTAGCCCCTACGGACTACAACTTGTAACTTTTTCTCTCCCATCTTACCACTGCATGAGCCAGAATTGCCAAAAAGACATAAATAAATTCGAAAATATAAATTTAGTTTAAATATACAATTTAGTTAAAAACTACCTCGACTTTGAAAAAATACACCAACTTTAGAACTTCTAAATTTCCTATCTTCTTGGTGTTGAGCAGTAATAATAACTTATATGATTTATTTGTTAAAAGGCAAAAATTTATTATAACTAAGTTATTATTAATTAATTGATCACTTATTGTTTATTAATGAGTATACAAATGTAAAATCTAATTTTTTAAATGAAATTCGGTTCTTTTCAATATTTTTCTCAGAACACAATCTTACAATTCAGGACGTATGGTCACCGTAGTTGTCAGCCTTCTGGTTTACATCAGTTCCGATTCACTTGTATCATATACCTATCTGCTAC
Source organism: Lepisma saccharinum (assembly GCA_022664845.1). Lineage (NCBI taxonomy): Eukaryota > Metazoa > Arthropoda > Insecta > Zygentoma > Lepismatidae > Lepisma > Lepisma saccharinum. Next base: position 9,643 of record JAGDQP010046592.1, read on the forward strand.
TTTATAGTTATTACGCTATTCATTATTCAATTTTTTATCACTTTCTTGTTCCTTTTTTATCTATCATTTCTTAATTTATTTTCTTCCGTTTGTCGGCGGACGTTTCCGTTTTGCTAGACCTATTTTCGCCTCTTGTCGAGCAGATGCAATAAAATCTCTGATTTGATAATATAGTTCGATTTCTGTGGTTGGTCCATATAATGATTATTAATATCATACTCTATAAGTTTTCATTGGCTTGTTTTCCCCTCCAATATTTTCTTCCTCTTGCTTACTTAATATATTTTTAGCGTTAGTCAGTCTTTTGAGTTAATATATTTATTTATCTTTGCCATTTTGTTTAACATACGTTTTAAACATCGTCTGAAGGTTAAGGACGACAAAATGTTCTCTCTTTAAGTTACGATTTGCTACTATTGCTTGCTCGCTCGGATCTAATTCAGTTGTTCAGCGATGCGATCCGGCGAGATCTTCAAGTCGGGGAATGGAAGACTTGCTTCGAAAACGTGATCTCATAAATAAAACGTATTAAATAGAATAATACTGAACTATTAAATAGCCCGTAATCTACAGAAAATGTATCAGGTGATATTTAGTAATTAAGACATTATCCCTTCCGTGAATCCATCTCTGGGTGAGCTACTCAAAATGGAGCGAAAATTCTAAGATATACCCCCTTTCCGAATTGGCACTTTAAGCTCCATTACGTACCCTTGCTCCGTCGGATGCACCGTCGATCGTTATCCGAATTCCCCCTTGGACGGAGCATTGAAGTAAACGGAGCAACGGAGGACCAGATGGTCGTTTAACCGTTCGGTTGCGCACTGCTGCTATGCTGAAAAGAAAGAAGAGCGGGATACTGAATGCCAAAAATCCTTCTTCACTTGGGAGTTGGGACAAATGTGTAGAATTGATCACGTGTTGTAAGTTTAAAGTGAACGACCGTGCCGAAGTATTTGAATGTAAGTATGTTAATAGTTTAAGATTTTATTTCACATTATGTTATCGATATTGACCAAGTTTTGAGTGATCTGCATGATCATCGAATAATTTTAACTTTGCAATGTGAAAATATTGTTGGTTGGATTTCCACAATGGGCTTCCATGTAGATATTAATAGATGAAAGGGTGACATATGAGTCGTTTATTTAAGAATACTAGGATTAAGAATTCTTATAATTATTTGAAGTGTTTTTAGAACTTCAAATGCGTAACGCAGTCAAGGCTCACGACGTAGGTGGTTATTCATAGATCCTGGTATAAGATTATTTTGTGATTCATAGTTCATGAGTCGCACTTATTTTGCAAAAAAACTTCCAGAATAACCTGAAGAACTGTGATCATAGTTCGAATAGCTATCAATCTTCGTCTGTTGTTATTTAATATATGCTAAATACCTACACGTATGGAAATTCTACATCTATTTTCATCCATGTTGCTTTTTGCCTTATTCACTTCCCATCAAATTACCTTGATTTCGCATTGCCCAATACTCACTCAAATTACGCGCCTAGGATTTTGAACTGTTTCCAGACTTGGGTGACATCTGTGGTCAAAATTTTAAACACTTATTTAATTCGTATAAGTTTTCATAACGGAAGTGAACGGGACATAGCATAACGGAACGGAACGGAGGACCATTGAATTCGGAAAGGGGGGATAGTGTCTCCGTTGGTGAACGTACCATTCGTTTGGGACGAAGCTTCAAAACCTTAACTGTCAAAATTTTAACGTAATATTTTGAAGTTTTCGAGAACTGACTTTTCCAAAATTATTATTCAGTGCGCAAGTTCAAACAGTGTTTTCTCTTGAGGGTAGATTTCAGTTAAACATTTAAAAGACTATGTGTTTGAAATTACTAATGATCTTTTCACTGTTTACAACATCTTACACTGTGTCTCGTTAAACCAGCTCCTTCAGAGATGTGGGTTCCGCAGTCCATTTAGGTGACTGAAACATTAATCGTTTGGGGATATATCTCATCGCTTTTTCTCTTGCTAATAAATAATGGTTTCGTTGTTTTTGTTCCATTCTTCTACTTTCTGTCGGTTTAGTGAACACAGTTTTTCCGTTAATAAATTTTACTTATACACGTTCTTTATAGCGCTCACGTCCTACGATGTCCGATAAATATTACCATTTCTTCCAATGTTAAACGATCTTGAAACCTTGTCGTGCTTTTTCGGTTCTCTTTAGCTTCGTTTTTTTTATCATTGCTGTCACTTGAACTTGAAATTAATTATGAAATATTTTTGGAACAGGAATTTTAAACCTTGCCATATACTGATTGTATCATGTGAATATAAAGCATAAAAATTGTCACTCTCAATCTGTAATACTTCAACAAGTTGGAAATAATCGATACAATCATTCCTGTTTTCTTTTTAAAAAGAACTGAACTATATTAACATATTACCTTGTACTCAATAATAACATGTATGCTTGAAGCTTGATGTTTCGTTGGAAATCTTGATGTTCGATTCAAAAGAATGAATTTTGCTTCGAGTGCCCCTTATTCAGTGACTAGGTAGCCCTTAGATATCAGCTTCTCCCGTATTTATCTTTAAAACCTGAATTCCAATTCACACTCGTTTTGAGTTCTTGGGTGCCCTAGTCGGGTAAAGGGGGTCCGTCGACTTGGTGCATTTTAACATTGTTTTTAAGAGTTAGTGTGGAAATTGTTTGGTTTATGCATTTGGGTTTTTGTTTGTGCGCTTAGACCTAAAATTGGTTAGATTGTGAGTATGAATTCTAGATAGTAGGTATTGTTAATGGTGTGCTTTAATCCCTGTCAGAAGTCTAGTAACTTTCCCTTGGGTGAGAGATATTTATGGGTTTCACTGGTTTATATAACAATTTATTCATCTCTTAGCGTTAGCTATTATTTAATTGCTTTAACTATCAGTGAAAGAATATAATAGTGATAACAATGGTTACTTAATTAAAGTTCGTATTTCGATTTTTCGTGATGTTCAGTTGAAGTCATGGGTAAACTGTACTTTATTGCGTCCTCGTAAAAGCTTTGCGCTTGCTTCTTAGCTACTCCTGCCTTACTCGTTTTGCTCTTGTGTTTACATGGAGTTCTTTTCTCCTTTTACTAAGTTTCTGTTTTTCGTGGCGGCATCCGTACCCTTCTTTTCTTTTCTTCCTTTCTCTTGATCTCCAATAAGTTGAGTTTTCTTCACACTGCGTATCTTCAGTTATACATATTATTACTAAACTTAATAAATCGATATAGCTATCAGCTATACTTTAACGTTGTAAAACAGCTAGCGTTGATCTTGACTTGTGAAGCTGTTTACTATGTTCTGAGTTAACAGTTTATAGTCCGCCACAATTTGCATGCTATCCAGCTTCTGGTCAGAGCAGCTCTGTATATGCTTGTCTTAGCTGTAGACTGATCTAGCCTATAGGAGTAGGTTTTTCGCTGAAAGGCTTGGTGTGACCTTTCTCGAGGGTCCCCCTTTTCTTTTCTTAGCTGCACCTCTTTCTTTCCTCTTCCGAGGTGTGTAGGCTTTTCAGTTTTTGTGAACCAGCTATGGTTGCTGGACTACGCTTGTGTTCATATTAACACTTGTTAAGAGTGATTCAGTCAGTTATAGTAAACCGTAGTTATCTGGCTGATCACGTAAGGTCCTCCTCCTATTGTGGGAGAGACACTTACACACTTATCCAAGTAATGGTTATTCTGCTCCGTGGTTAATCTCAGGGTGGATTTAAATACTCCCCTATCGTTCAAAATAATGGAGGTTGGGTTTGGTAAGATTTTGTTAAATCAGCTAAACTCAAATTAGTATCCGAAGAACATCCATAAAGTACAGCCATTAGGAGATAATAACTCAGTTTTATTGAAATCGGAGGTATTACTTTAGCTTACGTCGGGCGTGATTTTCTGAACGAAATAATCACAGGTTCATAAATCGGAATCATGGTAGTGTTACGTCGTAGTGACATGTTTATTTCCGTATCACCATTGATGTTTTGCTACAAAAATCACGGACAGTACGTCGAGTGAGCGCTAGCGAACGAAGGCGTGTTAGAAAAAGCCACCTTAGACAATTTTTTTCCATATCCAAACTTTGCTTTTATAAACTCAAGATAAAATAAAATAATAGCTGAGCAAAGTACGAGTGTGTCTGATGAAGCCAAGTTGTTAATTAGTTGGCCAAACCGTATAAAACGCATTTGCTTTGCTCAGCTATTATTTTATTTTATTTTGAATTTTTTATTATACGCGGTACACATCACCTTTGACAGATACTACCTGTGACTGTTCCATTTATGGCTCCAAATGGAACGCCCGACATATATTAAAGAGACGCCGAATCGGATATGAAATAAGTGTTTAAGATGAGTCATACCTCATGTGACCCATGATATATAACAGATGCCATTCACCGCTACTTGGAGCAATGACTAGGAACTGAGAACCGCGTCCACGTTAATCTGTATTTGTTGTTCTGCTTATTTGCACATTAATGAAAATCACTTATTGCAAAGAAGGTAACATCGAGTCAGTAACATAAAGTCGTCCCTTCAAATGCATAATTTACAGTAGGAAGTGAATTTTAGGGCAAGAGTATATCTAACTGGTCTACGTCCTTAAATGACCAGGAGTTTTACTGTTTTGAAGAAAACTACCAGAACTTTACTAACCTTCAATCAGTACTGCACAAGAGGGACCTGTTATCTGAACTTTATTTTCAATAGGGACGATAAAGAATACGCTTAATGACTTTCTACATAAATTTCCATGTTGAAACTACACAGGTATACTACTTACCTAGTGCTCCTCTTAGAATTTGACCACATCGTATCCTGAAGATATTGCCAGCTTCTTCCAATTTTTATTAAGCCCCTCGTACACGATTCAATAAAGCTTGAACAAGAGCGTTGAACAAGCAATTGGATGAAAATGACGTCACGAGTCAGAGACTCCACACAGGAAATCTCTTGAATTCAAGTCTTCTCATCCAATTCGTCCTATTTAGAACCTGTCCTATTTTTATTGAATTCAACGCAGTGATCTACCAATCACATCGCTGGTGACTTGAACACGTGACAACAGTGCTTCCGGAATGCTAAAAATTAAGATGTTAACATGGAGCAGGGAATTTTTAAAGCCTTGTTTTTATGATGCGAAATAAAGATATTATCAGAAAATCAAAATCAAATAAATAAAGTATCGCTATAAGAAATTCCATCGCATCTTGCTGAGGTAAAGTGTACCTGATGTTTCTTCTGTAGTTTTTGTACAATCACTATTACAATAGAAATTGATACAGAGGGTTTAGTATAATTCCTAATAAAGTTCGTATTGTATTTAGAAGCAGTAGGATATTAATATTTAAAGTGCCACTGAGTTGCTCATAATTTATGTGGAAAGGTGAAGTTTCTATTTACTGTATGTAGGAAGTTCAAAGCTGCTGAACATAGAAGTATCTGGGTACACTTTACTATACGGCACAACACAATGTAATCTTTTCCAACGTATGTGAAAGTGTTGTAACTTAAAATATAACAAAGTTTCGAGTCATGGAAGTATTAAATTAGAGTGAAATAGCGAAAAGTACTTGAAACTACTTGGCTGCTTCCACGCTGGTGAGCGAGC